>VZSC01016317.1:1562-20869 GCA_013398225.1 Steatornis caripensis
CCCCCCCCCCCAAAAAAAAAACATTGAGGGAATTTTGTTATTTTCTGGAGATTTCAGTGGCTTTTTCAGTGGTACGATGATATGAAACTGCCTGCTAACAATTATTTCTAAGGTCGCTACTATGTGCTTGTCACTTTTTAGGACTTGGATTTGATGCCAGCAAATTTTATTCATGAAATGTTAAGTACTGCCAGCTGCAATGAATTTCAAGAGAGCAGAATTTTGAACACATGAATTACAGTATAATAATACAGACTCTAGAGTTATAAAAAGCAGTGTTTAGATTTCATATTTCCTGTTTGTAATAGGTGAATATGTACACTTTCTTTTATATGGCTACTGTTAATATAAGCACATTAATACCATGAAACTCTCAGTTACCAATAGAGTAAGGATAACTCTACAAAGAAAAAAACCCATCTGTGCATGAAGGAAAGATGCAGACAGTGTGGTAAATACAAAATGGTACTGCATATAATTAGTACTGTTCATACTTTATAGAGACCAAAACGCACATGAAGGAAGTGACATGTGTCTGTATAAATTATATATACACAGCTTAAGTTATTTCTCTTTGTGAGAAGTTTGATATAGGTGTGTCCAGACCATGCCAAGAGTGTGAGTAACTTTCCACCCACAGATCCTTGCCCCTTCTCTCCCCAAATCCACAAGGATTCTAAATTCAGGAACATGTTTGAACAGAAACTTGAAAGAGGTAACTCTCAGCAGTAGGTCAAATTGAAAGAAAACAGAAATACAAATAGCTTATAATTGATTTTTTTTTTGCTTTTTCTGTAAGTCTTTGCAAGACAGAGTTTTCTTTTTGGGCTTGTTTTCATAGACTTTCTTTGCTCTTAAAAAACCATCCATACAAGGTGCATTTGTGTTTTTCTTTCTGGTTTTGATCTCAGCTGGGTCTTCCATAACTTTTTGTTCTTATCAATGTCACAGTCCCTTGTTTTATCAATATAATTATTATACTATAAAGAAAAATACAGAAAATCAAGAACATTTTAAATATGTATAATAAAAAGACAGTATTGCATAGACTGATTACAGTTTTATACAATCATTGTTCTGATCACAGTTAAATAAAGATTATCCTGTTTTAAAAGATAGCTTTATGAACAATAATACATGATATTAAGTTCTTGGAACAGTTCTATCTCTACATCCATAAAACCAATCTCTCTGTGTAGTAAGTACCTTCTAATGATTCCCAAACTCATTTTAGGGGAAAAGGGATATAATTTTTGGAAATAATTGAGTTGATGTTTTAGCTTGTTCCTATGAACTTATTTTGAAATAAGAAAAATGGCAGAAGATGCAACATTCTCTGTTCTAACTTCTGGTAATGTAGCTTCTCCAGTCTGCAAAGAAAATAGATGAGGAAGTGTGTTCCCTTTCCTTCAGGAAGATGATCTGGTATTGCATGTTTCCTTCAGTGACCATTATATTACTGTTATCTGTTCCAGGCATGTGGAGTACGGTTGCTGTGTGCTGTTCACTCTAGCGGTTGAGGAATATTCTACCTCTTTTTGATAGTCTCAGAACTCCATCTCATGCTAACTTCACACTCTTCTGGGTTGTTTCCTATCTGAGTAAAGTTCTCAAAATAGGAAAAGGAATGTAGTTGAAAATCATTACTTACGTTCCTATGGTAAGACCAAAATATTTTCTCTCCTACCAATTTCTAAAACTATACTAGATTCCTATGTAAGTAGGAGTGTGTCTCAAGTATTATTACTCTCTTTTTGTTAAAAAAAAAATAAAATTAAAACCTTTGCCTTTTTTCTGCATTTTGAAATTTCTTGTTGTTCTTCATATGGAAGATATTTTAATTTTTGGAATTCAAATCTTTAAAATATATTAATGTAATTCAGCATCCAGTCACTCATTTTCTGACAGAGAAGATGAATAATTTAATTCATGCTTAAGAGAATCCAAGGGACCAAGACTTTATTTGAGTATCTTAATCTTAAAAGTGTCCAAATATACCAAAAGATTTCATATGATTTTTTTCTGCAATTTAATACTAAGTGAGAAAGTTTTTCTTAACAATGTTTAATTGCTTAAAAAAAAAAGAAATTCTAATACATTATAAGTATTTTTAAATATTTACTGTAACAGTATCTTTGAACATGTGGATGTGCAGGTGAATTTGGTAGCATTGCAAAATTAGTGTTTAAACAAAAAAAATCTATTTAGATTTTGTGTAAGTTTGAATTAATGTGTCTATAGCTGTAAACGTGCATAGACACAGGAAAGTAGACATGAGCACAAAAAGTTACAAAGAAATAGAAACTTCTGTTCAGTAGCTAAGTTCAGGCTACCTTGTTCGTTATCAGAAGATTTTTCTAAGTCCTCTGACATCCACATTTCAGTGGTGATGTGAAATACGTTGTGTTTCCTGGATGGTAGGTGTTGAGTCAATGATCAAAATTTGAGAACACTTGATCTAACATCTAACATCTTGAGCTGCAGCCCACTAAATAGAATGGAAGAAAAGCTTTTATATTTTTCACACCTTTTATTTCCTCAGTGAGGAGTCAGAAAATGCTTCTGAGTCTTAACAATGTGACAGCGTTTCTTCAGAATCAATCCCACCTACTCTGTAATGTCTACATCTCCTTTGGGGAATCAGTATCTTAAAAGTTACTCAGAGCAAAAGCTAGGTCTGTAGTATAGGTCAAGCCATGTTGACAGGTTGACAAGGCAGAGAAGGTCATTTATCCCATATGGTAGGACCAGGAACAGAGCTCTGTTCTGATCAATTCACTAACAGGCTAAGAAAGCGTCTCAAAGTGACATGCTGTGTTCATTGAACTTAAATAGCACCAATCTGATATTCATTTAAACCTTGCCTTTAGCAATTTTCTTGAAATGTGTTGAGCACTTTAGTTAGTTCTTATACTTCTTTCTGCAATTCTCTGCCCAGAATTTTGTCGTTGGAGGAAAATTCCTTTTAAAACTGTTTGTGTGTTCCAGCACTTGAAATAAATATCCAGATTTTTCTTCAGAAGACTGTCCAATGGCAAAAGCTTTGATCAAAGAGCAACTCCTGTGAATTTCATGTTACTACATAAATATAATCTGGAAACAGTATACTTTCCTTTCAATAACTACTCAAAATTGCATGTGTGTGTATATATGAATATATCAAAATTGAAATGTGAACTTTCTGAGCCTGGACTCTAAAAGGTCAATATTATTTGATGAGATTTCAAAATATCCAGTAATCTTACCTACATTTTACAGTCACAAGACTAGGGGAAGAAAAAAGATACAGTAACATGATGCTTTGAGTGGTTCATGACTCTAAATGTATCTACACATTGGATACTTTCTAGATACATGATTATAAACACATTTCTCAATCCAGGAGGAAAAAACTATGTATCTTTATCAGTATTCTTTTTTGATGTCTATTCTTTTCTCTCGTATAAAGTTTAGTAGTGTTCATCAGTGAAATAAATGACACTGCACTCACTTGAAGATCTTTCTTCCCACTAATACTGACCTGACTCGTGCTACATGACATGACAATGCCTACAGAGGGGCGCAAAAACATGTCATCCACTTTCTTTCATTCAAAGTGTAGCTGGGTCAGCTCAAAAAACCCATAAAACACATAAAAATAGATAAATAGTCAATAAAAATATAGAAATTGCAATGGTTATATTTTGTTGTCTCTAAATTTTGTAAAAAGGTCTCCTTTAGCTAAAGGAGAATTCAGGTTTTTTTTTTTTTTTTTACACAGCTACATGCATTCTTCTATGTGTCCTTAAAAAAAAAAAAAGAATCCAAGATTAGCAGAGTGACAGTACCCAAGTGTTCAGTAACATTGTGCAAAACTAACGTTATGGTTTGTGTGCTGTATTACTGATATTGATCCTGAATATATGGTTCACTGACTGTCAGTTAAAAACCTGCCATTAGTAAATTCATAAATCACCTTGATCAGAATTTTGTCTCAAAGAATTTGACCTGAATAATTTCTGACATACAGCTCATCAAATTAATATGGAGAGCAATATACTTTAACGTAGGTTGAGAATTGGGAGCATTCCAACTTAAGTCAAAGTGAAGTATGAACATTAATACTGCTTAGCTGAAGCCCTACATCTTAATGGCAGGGTGTAATTATTAGGAGGAAGGGATTAAAAAGTCCCAGAATGTAATGGGGTCCTTCAGACTTACCTGATAAACAAGGTATCTGTTCCTCTAAGGCTGGCACATAAAACTCTAAGTCTCGAGGGTCAGAGATTTTGCACAGAAAAAAGTAGGGGGAAGGATGAGGTTTTCCTTCATATCTACTTGATGTATATTCTATGTCTTAGCAATGAGACTGCTCTGCTGGATATCAGGAGGACCATGTCATAAAACATCCTAGGGCTAAGCTTATTTTCAACTCCAATTAACTCTGCTGCACACTTAAGATATTCACAAGACCATCCCAGCCAATATCTCTACATGAACACACACTTTTAGCAGTACAGATTCACAACCTGGTGTCCCTTACAGGCTTTCTTTCTCAATGTTTTCACAGGCATTCCTGTTGCGCCATTATTTTACTTTTTGGAGACATCTGCTGCAATACCATTTTGAGAGTTAACTCTTTAGTACTTTGCTAGTGTATGTGCAAAATACAGTAAAAGTAGTACAAGGAAAAAAGTAGCATATACAAGAATGCTTAACAAAGCTTTTTAAAGCAGCAGTGAATAAGATAATACATATCACCCGAACTATCAGAGATATTTTTTTTCCCCCCCCATTAAAATATGCTATTTAAAAAATGGTACTGTGTTAGGTATAGGGGGCAAGGTTTTGGTAGCAGCAGTGGGACAGTGCAGAGGTAGCCTCTGTGAGAAGAGGCCAGTGGCTGTTCCATGCTAGAGACATCTGTTTCCAGCTGGCTCCAACAGACCCGCCACAGGACACAGCTGAGACGAGCAGCCACGCTAGTAATGTCTGCAGGAAAGCATGTTTAAGAAATAGCAGAAAAATACTGGACAGGTAGAGAAGGAAACTAACAGAGAAAAAGCAGAGGGAATGCCAAAGTCAGAGAAGGAGGAAGAGGAGGTTCTCCATGGTGCCAGAGCAGAGACTCACAACACAGCCCATGGAGGACCCCAGACTGAAGAAAGTGTATATTTTCTGAATGAAAATGTGTCCTGTGGAGAATCCATGCTGAATCAGGGTAAAAGTGTGTGAGGAGGAAGGAGCAGCAGAGAGGAAATGTTATAAGCTGTAAACCCAGAGTAAACTCCATGTGTGAGGAGGAAGGAGCAGCAGAGAGGAAATGTTATAAGCTGTAAACCCAGAGTAAACTCCGTGAATGAGTAGCTGTGTGGGAAATTGTCTGTTAGCCAAGGGTAGCAACCACAAGTACACCAGCATCTTGGAGCTCACTGAAGGGCAGTGAGTACAATTCAGACTCTGTGACTGATAAAAATGTATATAAAAATATATACTTACCCACATGCATCTCTTCTGATCAGAAATTCAGTAATTAATTGTATATGTAATTCCATCACTGTTTTTCTTTCCTTTGCATTATTCCTTTGCAGTGATGACTACATTTTAATTTGAATTAACTTTTTTATTAATGCCAATATGATGTAACATTTTTATTTGATTCTATTTATTATACTAATCGCAATTTATGATGGCTCTTTCCCGAATAGATAGGACTCAATGATCCGTGCCTGTAGGAGTTCACAATACATCTTAGGTACACTCACCAAATCACTATTTCTATTTTTCAGTGAAATTTCATTGCCATTAACCTTTTCCAAACAGATTTAAAGAATGTTATTAGTTATGTGTACTAATGGATTAGTAATGACATCTAAGGTCCAGTTTGCCAGAAACATTGCAAACTTTATATAATGCTTTTACATGCATACGTTTGTACCGGCAAATGCCCACACAAACACATGTGCATACACCTCTGCCCGAAAGTGTTCTAAAAAAGAAAAATAGCTTGCTGCTGTAACATTGCTGTATCTGCAAAATTTTTAAAGGTATTAAGTGATTTTACTGGCAACAGAGATTGGCAGTTAGGAGAATACTTGGACATATTTTTCTCACAGAGTTTATATTACTGCTAAAGTTTAACACTAAGCTAGAAGCATGTTCAAAAACAAGGTTGTCAAAGGAAAATCAGAATTATCTAAAAATAGGCATGAAAACTCATGCTCTATTAATCTTTTTATATAAAAATAATATTTTAAAATAATCTGCATTGTTTTAAGAAGTCCAGGAACAATCATTTTAAGTAGAGTTTCTTAACTTGCTGACATGAATAGTTGTCCTGATTTTCAAACATTTTCAGCATCACAACTCATTCCAGTCAATTCTGTAGAGTGAGTAGATTGAGGAACATGAATATTTTTTTGTCACTCATTGTACTACATCACAAATAGTGCATACAGTTCTGGGTTCCCTGAGACAGGAAACACATCAATAAGCTGGACCAAGTCCACCAGGATGGTCATGGATGGAGCACTTGATCTTTGAGGAGGAGCTGAGGGCCTGGGTCTTTTTCAGTTGGGAGAAAAGTCAACTGTGAGAGTCCTAACACCAGTCCACACCAGTCCCTATTGCGAGGACACTGAGAAGACAGAGCCAGAGTCTCTACTGATGTGCATAGCAGGACAAAAAGAGTCAGTGGTCCTAAACTGAAACAAGAGGATGCCAGATGGCTACAGAGAAATAAAAATATCACTCAGATGATAATTATCAGGAGAACAGGCTGCCCAGAGAGGTTGTGCCATCTCCATCCATAGGGTTTTTCAATAGTCATCTGAACAAAAACCTAATCAACATAGTCTTAATGCACTTTAATTCTGGTTGGAGCAGGAGTCTGAACTAGATGACTTCCTGAGGACCCTGCCAACCCAGATAAATCTGTGATTCTACAAGTTTTGGTTTTTTATGAGTTATGTGCAATACCTTCAGTGGCAAGGGCAGGAAAGTTGCTAAAGTACTTCAACAGAGTATAACACATTGGAGAGTACCATACTCTCATCCTGTAACAATTTACAAAATTTTCTGAATAATTACTTTCTCTTTGATTTTTCCACTTACATACTAAGATTCAGTGTTTAAGTATATCATTCCAACTGTACGAGCAAACCTAATATATTGCAGGTCTAACAAACTCTTGTAGACATTATTTTTCTTTTTCATCTCACCTGCTAAAAGCAAGTAGGACTGCTGTAACTTAACAAAACTAACCAATTAACTGGGAACAAATATTGAAACAATGAAAAAACCCCAAACACTCATCCCAAAACCCAAACAGTTTCTATGTGTAGGTTTATCTAATCATTAATTTCATTGAAAGCTATTCCATTAAGTTTTTCCATGATTTACATATACTATTTATGTGGAAAACTTTTCGCATGTGCATGTAAATTTATGTGCAAATATATGATTTACAGCACACTCAATGAATTATCTCCTGGAGACCCTTACTTCTTTTGGACCTTACCTGGTAATTTACATTACAAGCACAGCAGTGCTCCATCACTTTTTCCTGAGGTTGTGGACTCTGTGTGGCTTTGGGGGAAAAAGACTGCATTCCTTGCAAATTTGCCTTGCTGCCACCAGTCTAATTGCAATGATATGGCCACAGAAGGTGAAAAGGTTTCTGAAGAGAATAAAATTACATGTTTATACAGCATTCAGGAACTGATCTATAGTTGTAGCAATAGTTTTCTTATTTCAACTTGCGCTATCACAAGAAATATTTAAGTTCCACTTATGAAATCAAGTAGTTTCTTTTATGAACAGGTGGAATGAAATTGAGACCTCTGTCTGGCTCCATTGAAATCTGTGGAAGGGAAATTTAACTTCAAGTCTCTGATAGAAGTATTGATGGATAGGTACTTTTTTACATACATTTTTAATATACGTTTACAAAATATGTAATGTTTTCCAACAACTGGTCTTTTGTAACAAAAAAAAATAGTAAAAATGTATACTCACTCTATATTACATGCCAAAACTTTCTAACAGAATAATTCATAGAGTCATCCAAGAGGAGAAATATGCTTTTAAATGTTCATCATACCATCTGTTTTATTTTTTGAAAAAATAACATCAATCTCACCTGTCTGTTAACATCAAATGAATTAAATAAATATATACATATATTTTATATAAAGGCATTTTCTAGAAAAAATTGTGATCAAGTTAATATGCTGGCAAATATTTTATAATGTTGCTCTTTAGATCTGTAGTGAATTGTCTGACTGAGGTATCACTTTCAAAAGGCTCAATAACATCAGTTTTCATTAAGTGTAATTTCTTGAAGTAGAATTTACCACAACTAATTTTAGACATGAGCAGTGTAAACTTTCACATCTGAATTCCAGTGAAGGAGCTTCATTGTCTACTTTCTAGACAATGAAGAGAAACAAGACATTGTTGATCTGATTATTCTGGTTAAATGTAAATATTTACTCTGTGATGACAAGAATCACATCCTAGACACGTTGATTTATTCATATTGACTGTAAGTACAGCCTTGGCGTTCATCTGACTTTAGTCACATTAATTCTTTCATGAATTCCACCTTCACTATATTAAGAACGCAGGCTGTGTTTTGCTTACACACACAAGAGGTGAGACCCTCCTATGCTTTTCTACACCCACAAGTTTGCATATTTACGTGTAGAACAGCATAATTACATTCTATTTGTACAAATTGGCAGATTTAAGATAATTCTGCTTGAATCAGCTTCTATTTGTACAAGAAAATAAGTTATAAAGTTAAAGGGATAAATGCCTGTGTGCCTAGATCAACTTCCATACACATACATTTATATTTTGATTTTTAGAGTTATGTACAAAAAATATTATTAATATATCTATCCAAGAAGTCCTTGCAGTAAAATTTCTCAATACACATGGAAATGGCTATTAATTAAACCCATTACTCTACTTAAATTCAGAAGCCTCACTTAATAGATTAATATGAAGATAAAGCAAGAGCTACCAGCAAAATGAGAAATATATATCGTATGTGTAGATATAAATATATATTGTATGTGTATATATAGATATATTATATTATAGAAAATCAGGTAAGAGGAAATACCTCCTTTTGGATTAGTGAATGCAAAGATGGTAAACAGAAGGTAAGAACAAACTGCCTAGCTTATTCTCTGGAACATACACTCAATGTACTTCAATATATAAAAAAAATATTCAAAAAAGTAGTGAATAAAGCAGTGACAATATACTGATGATCAAAAATATTTTTGAGAGCACAAAAAAAAGTTGGCAAAAATCCACAAGAATCTTCTAGTAGTAAAAGACTTGGCACAACTGACAGAAGAAAGTGAATGTTAGTTGTGAAAAGAAAAATAAACTCAAAACACGATATCTAAGTTTCCCATTACCATTGATAAAACAGATCTTAGATTCAATACATATTATCTAAAAAAATCAGCTCAACATTCCACATTTATGAAAAGGCAAGTGGTAAAATAGGAAGTCTTTGAGAGTTATTTATTAAATAACAAATTTATAAGAATATTGTGTACTTGATAAATCTCTCTTGCATCTATACATAGAACAGGGTGAAGTATTAGTCATTGTATCTAAAAAAAATCCATCTAATTATTTTATAGTAAATAAAGAAGGGGAAATGAACTTTACTATTCCAGATAAGACTAAGTAGGGAGACATCAAGCTGCCCCTTTTCTAGGTCTAGGAAAGAAAGTAAAGAACTAGAAATGAGCAAGGAAAAGTGTCAGAGAAAACCAGGGATATAGAATTATTTTCACAGAGAGAAAATAAATAGTTTAGGTTTCCTCAGCCTGGCAAAGTACTGTATAAACCTCTATGACTAGAGAAGGTGAATAGAGAATATTTTTTAGGGTTTGGTTTAATTTCTCAGAATAGAGAAATTAACAGGTAGAAAATGAAAACATGACGAAAGTTCTTTTTCATACATAAAAGCAAAAGTGTTGAAAAGAGGATTAGATTAATTATCAGGAAGTCCTAAAAGCCACAATTGTCAGCAACTAGGTGATGAAAGATCACTTCTTGGTTACCCTATTTTTTTTGTTCTTTCTCTTGCTGTGTGTTATCAGGTAAGATCAGTCTTGGTCTTATTGGAAGATGGCTTTCTTATTGTCTCATCTTATTGGAGATGTGCCCATCAGCTGCTAACTGCTTTCCTGAACAGACGCTCTTTGTGTGGCAAAGCAGGAGAGCAGCCAGAGTGATTTACACAGGCTTTGCTGCAAAGTCAGCAGGACACCTTCTTTGAGCTTCAGCAGGACTTGGCAATGCCAAGCATCCCCCTACTTGTGCTATGAGAAGGTAAGTACTATGCATACTGTATCTCATACAGTCAAACATGAAAAAAATAAGAATGTTTATTTCTTTTTTGGTACTTGGCATCTGCAAAACACCTAAACGGTCAGGATTGCAGTGGACAGCTACAAATGATGATGTAAAAGTAAGAATTGCTTTAGGAAATATTAGGATGCTAATACAGTTCTCAGAATAGGGTAATAAGCAATGAAAAGCTGGAATGGAGGAAGAGGCTTTCCAGAGTGCTCTTTTTTGCTTGCGGCAGTCCATGAAACATTTATAATCATCCTAACATAGAATTTTTTGTTTAACAGATTTTGTTTAACTGATCAACAAGGCTGTAACAACAATAGCATTTCTTCCAGGTATGATGGAAAAAAATGTGAAGCATACATACTAGTACACCTATATAGAGACATGTAGTTGTGTTAAATACTATTTTTCAGCTCAGATTGGATTACAGTATTTCTACTTATGAGACCCTTGCACTATAATGAGGAAAATATATTGTACTGCTTTACTCGCTGTCAAGGAAGACAAGTGAAAATATTTGCTCTCTTTACACAAGAATAGCAACCAAGATGGAAATATATTTCAGAGAAAAAGAAATCTTAGTTTTTTGTACAATATGGATTTGGAACTTTATCCATTAAATGATATTTTCACTATTGTCATTAAATCTTTGAAATCATGCAGATCAATGATTGCCTTCTAAAATCCAGGGTTTAAATAACACTATAGGAAAAATGTTTACTTTGAAAAGATCAATAACTATAGTATCTTCAGGATTCCCAAGTATTTCATGTGTATGCCTTCATAAATTTACTTTTTTTGCTAACAATAATTCTTCCTTTAAAATTGTATGTGACACAAGCTAGCACAACCTCAAACTCTCACTCTTTCACTCTTACTGTTAATATCAGTAGAGATTCAAAGAAGTGATGAAGGAGCTCTATGACTTCTTCCAGCATCCTTTCAAATTAAGCACTTGGGCATCTCAGTGGTCTTAAGCTTCCGTAACCTCTGATCAATATTCCTGTCATTTCCACACCGAGGGACAAACATTCTTCAAAAATACTTCCCTCCATTACATGGAGGTACAACTTTAGGAAACAGTTGTTTTTCTTCTTATTTCAGCTTGCTTGCTACAGGAAGTAAAGGGCTGCACATGCAATTCCATTTTAAGCCACTGGGAACTTAACTAAATAAAGAATGTGAGATAGAAATACATTGAGAGGCATTTTAATTCATACACCTACCAGAAACCCCGAATATCCTGGAAAGCATGCTTTCTTTTTTCATATTTTTACCAAGAGAGTATTCTCTGAGACAATTAAGGCTTGTCCAGCTTACACTGTGTGATATAACTCTAATGGCCTCTTCAGTCTGATGAACAAAAGCTTACCTGAATTATCTGATGAATTAGCAAGGGCACCAATTAATAGAAGGATCTATTTGTTTGCACTATTCTATCCTGTGCCCTAGAGAAAGTCTTAGCACATTGTCCCTACTATATATACTATATATACTATATTTTAAAACATCACTTAAAGATGAAAAGTAAATACAGGGAAATATTCAATTTTGCTTTCCAAGTAAAAGAGAGATTATCATGAAGCACCTTTTCACATGTTGTCACAGTTTAAGGTTGGGCTGGCTATTAAACGGACAACAGATGTTCTTTGTTAATCCCTCCCTCCCCAAAAGGAAGGCGGGGGGAGAAAAGGGAAAGAGACTTATGGGCTGGAAAAGTTAAAACAGCTTTAATCTAACCACAGTAATAATGTATAATAATAGGAAAAATAATAATGAAGTACATACAAATATACAAAACTAATATCAAGCTCCCCCTACCCTCAATGACAAATATGTCACCCTGATGTTGCAGGGCACACCCCAAGAAAGTCCTGGGCTGTGCTCAGCAGCAGGCAGGACCTGGATTCAGGAATGCACAGATCAGGATCGAAAGCAGAAGAAACGGACATAGTCCTCCTCAGATGCTGGCCATAGAAGAATAGAGCAAGACTCTCGTGATCCCTCAGCTTTATTATGAGTATGACGCGTATGGGATGGAATACTCTGGTCAGTTTTGGGTCACCTGTCCAACCTGCTCCTCCCCACCGGAGGGTCGCAGGTGTGACCACTTCTCTGCTCTTTCAGTTCTGGCACACAAGAAAGTTAGCAGAAGCAAGCATTGACCTTGGTCTCTATAGGGATAACCTTTCTGCATACCATTCCTACTGATGTTCCAGCAATAACTATACACATTGAGCCTTATCACTGCTAGAAGCAGCTACTGTCTGGAAAAACATGCAGTTAATTTCAGAGAGTGCATCTTCTCAGAAGAGACTTAACTAAAAAGCAAATTTACTAAAAGGAAATTGGTTTTGTCCTAGACCAAACCAGGACACATGTTCACTTTTTCCGTGCATGTCGGGGGAGATGTGTGTGAGGATGGGTTAAATGGTTGCCATAGAGATATTTTCATCTTTGCTTTCTCATTGTGGTTTCTGAGTTTTCTTATTCTTATTCACTGTTTTCACAGGGGTTTTTTAATATAGTTCAATCAAGTTTTTTAACTGCTGATTAATCTGGAAAGAAATATTTCTATTTTTACAGATACATTTCAGCCAAAAATAGTACATACATATATTTAAGAGAGTAGCAAACTTTTTATCTGTTATCTCCACCAATCCTTATATCAAGATGACTCTGGAATCAGTAAAAATATTTCTGGTAACAATAATGGAGAAAAAAATAGAACAAGGAAAACTTCAAACTATCAAAATGTTCAGTTTAGAATTTGGAGAACGACTTGCATCTGTACTTATCTCAGCTATTCAACTCATTCTGTGACATTATCGATTCACTGATCTTCCTTTGAATTTTTGTGTTACTGGATGGAACTCCATGAAAGTGTAGTTACATAATGATTATATTTGTTGACATTTGAAAGCATAATGTGCAATGAACAAAGAGCAGAATGATCTTTCTTGTATGTACATGGATAAATACAGAAATACGTAACATACATTAAAATAGGAGCATGATGTGAGAAACAACCTTCTCTGAATGTTAAACTACTTCTCCTCCCATCATAGAACTTTAAATGAGTACAATTTTCCTGATACTCATCCCGTATTTTCCCATATGTAGCTAGAGGCATGTAAAGATTTTATTATTCTTCTGTTTCATTTCAAATAAAGAGAAGGCATATGTATTTGTTTGAAGGATATATAAAAAATTACTTCTTGTGAAGTATTGACTCCTAAAGATTTTATCAGTAGGAGAATGATAAAGACTACTTTTTTGAGTGCAATAAGAAAAGATCTAGTCTTACTAGATCAATAGATTTTGGATTAATGGGGGCATGGCTGTCTCTCTAAACCATACTAGTTTTAATAAGGTTGACACACCTTAAAATTGTTCCAGGCATCCCTTCATTTAGTAGGAGGTTGGGGTGGGTTTTTTGCTTTAAATAGCAAGCTAAAGGAAAAATAAGGAATTTAATTGTAACAATTAATAAATGCCAGCCTACATTAGAAATTACACATAGATAAATTAATCAGAAAAATTTAAAAGACTTGGTTCCCTTTATTATTGAAAACAGTTCATTTTATTAATTTCATTACTAGGCTAATTACTAAGAGATCATTAGCTTTGGGTGGGCCACTGCAGTTTTAGCTTGATTTCTCTATTACATAAGTATATTATCACATGAAAGGCTGAGCACAATAAAGCTCCATTGCTACTATTATTTTCTTTATTTCTTGCAGCTACATTTTGACTGCTATAAAATTAATGTATCAGTTTATGAAGTAAAATTAAAAAGCTGTATTTGACAAAAAATATTTCACTAAAATTTGGTTGGCTGAAATGTCACTCTTCAGATTATACTGATGAAAAGGTTTACCATGCACACTGTTGCAGTTTAAAGCTGGGCTGGCTATTAAACAGACAACAGATGCTCTTTGTTAATCCCCTCCATCCTCAAAAGGGGGCAGGGGGGGAGAAGAGAAAAGGGAAAGAGACTCAACGGGTTGGAAAAATTAAAACAGCTTTAATCTCACTACAGTAGTAATAGTAATAGAAATAATAATAATTAACTTTATACAGAACCGATATTGAGCTCCCCCTTCCCAATGACAAATAGTCACCCGGATGCTACGGGGCATGCCCCAGGAAAGTCCATAACTATATTCAGCAGCATGTAGGAACTGGATACAGGAATGCACAGATCAGGATCAAAAGCAAAAGAATCAGAGTTCTCCTCAGACACTTGAGCAAGCAACTATACAGAGCTAGAGAGCAGCAACCTCCCACATATCTAGGAACCCCAGCAACAGCCCCATGCTGGGTTTAAACAGGCTCCTGGGCCATGGGTGTGGGCGGAAGCACCAGGTGAAGCTGCTTAAGGTTGTTAAAGCCATTAGTTCCCTCAGGCCCCTGGCCATAAAAGGAGAGGGAGTGACCTTGGTGATCTGTCAGCTTTATACTGAGTGTGATGTGTCTGGGATGGAATACTGCATTTGGTCAAATCAGGACCCGCACCATGTAAAGAAAATACTGATTTGGGTAGAAAGCTCAGTTGCTACTACGTAGCTCCATAAGTGGAAGTACTGTTTTAGAGGGAGAAATATCTTGTATGCTGTTGTACTTTGTCTTCTTTTTCTCCCTGGTTTTTATGAGAAAGGCAGTTTAGTTGGAATATTATTAGGGGAAAACCAATGTAAGTAGCATGGTTGGTTTTGGGTTTGGTTTTTTTTTTTTTTCCGAGAGGCTGTTACTTCAGTAGTTTAAACCAGATGTATTATAGTTTATCACCCAGGACTGTCTGGGTGATGGTGCTACATAGGGGTGACTGTGTACATTCATGCATGATCTCTGCCGTGAATCACCAGTTTAAAAAAAATGACAAAAAAAGTTGTTACAAAATATTTACACTTTTGATTTTTTTTATTTCTATACAAGATTAATGAAGGTATGGATTATCAAGTAAAACACATTAAAATTGAAACTTGGAATTTTTTTGAAAAAGTTAAGTCTTTCTCTCATGGCATGATAAAGATATCCGTAAGGATATTTCAAACTTTACCAAGTACAGGTCATATATTCAAGAGCAAACTTGGGTCTTCTAATTCCCAAACGGCATAACATTTTAAATTCAGTAACATCAACAATTACAAATCTGGTGTTACTACCCATAAGGGAAAAACTAACATTTCAATGTGCTCAGTGTAATCAGACAAAATTGTCTTTTACTGTCATTCATAGGGATAAATTGTTCCCTCAAATATAGACAATAGTTTGCTAGACTGCTTGGTATAACTGTTGTTAATTTGTCGATATTAGGAGACATATGGACTGTACTGCTGAGAGGATCCAGATGAACTCATACAAGGGATCTGAGGCATATTTAAGGGCATTAAAAGGGCAAGACAAAAAAAAAAAAAAACCAAAACCAAAACCCAAAAAAAACAAACAAACCGAAAAAGAAGAAAAAAAGACAAAAAAATAAAATTCAGTTTTATCTTTATCCCTTGTTCTTCTCAAATACATATTTCATAATTAACACATACTAAAATATGTAGGAAAATATAAACTATAAATCGCCTTGGGGACTATACATCAAAAGTCTGATTTGTTGAAAAATAGACCATAATCCTTTTTCAGCTGATTTGTATGCGTGAGTCAAACTGCAGACACTGCATGTAATTCCAAAAATGACATAGTATGGATTTGAGAAAGTGTACTTTGTTTTCGATGAAGCAAGGAATTTTATTCTGGAACAACAGATGAAGATCTGAGGAAAATAAAACTTGTTCTTATTTGCTTACAAAAAACATTCACCAAGTTTCTTTGTCCAAGTGATCCAAAGCCAGCATTTCTTCAGGTTTCAGCTCAAATGTTTTCTATGACTGAGCAGGACAAGATTCTCTCCTCAAAGATTCATGTCATAAGTGAGTATTAACATCTTGTCACTCCTGTCTCAGTGGTGTCACCAAAGGGCTGTAAATCCATAGTGAAACAAATTACCACAGTAAAAAGAACTTAGTAGTAACTTAAGGCCTAATTCAGATTCCTCCTTAAATCAGTTGAAAGATGACCCTACAATATCAACTGGGAAATACACTTCTCAAGACCAGGATCAATTGGGTTAAATGTTCATAGTGGTTATTCCTAAGGAATTTTTGCTAAAAATCCCCAAAACCCAGACATAATAGACAAATTTTTCAATGCTTTTGAGAAGATATTTCAGCATCCATTCAGCATAAGTATTTATATTTTCTTTACCAAAACTGAAGCGATTTTCCTTTCTCTACACTTGTCTGTATTTTTCTATACTTTCTGTTAAAGTTTCATATTGAACGGTGAAAAAGAAAACTTACCCAAAAGTACTCTAGTAAAAAAGTCACCACTTCATAATTGCAAAAAATTTAATTTTTTATGGAATATAAAATTTATGACTACTGAAAATTCTATATAATTTTACTATGGATAGGAAAAAATATTCTTGAATATGACATATGACAATCTAGGAAGCATATGTACCAGCTCTTTTCTCCTAAGAAACTTGAATTTGGTGTAACATATTAACCAAACATGTATTGAAGCTGTCATTTTTTAATATTCCCCAATAATTCCTTCTTCTTCTCTCCAGCCAACCATTTTCTCCTGTCAAAAGAGATCAAGATTGGAGTATTAGGAAGGTTACTTCATGGTGTGGGACAAAAAGTTCTGACAGTAACCACACCCTTGCTGCTTCACAAGAATATTTTGTTTCCTGAATTCTTAATTTAATTTTGACTTCCTTTTCTACCAGTATTTTTTTTCTCTTCTTTTATGTGGTGACTACTGGCAACCCAGTAGATGGTATATAGATTGAAATGACTGGGCTTGTGAAGATTAAAATATATGGTCATTATTTCTTATGAGTGGTAGCAAGTGAATAAACAAGACTGAGCCAAGAAGCACACTCAATTCCCACTATATTAGTATCTGAAATGCAAGCAAAAAGCAAGGTATGACATTAAAAAGAATGATGCATTCATTATTCCCATTTTATATGTGTGAATCAGGGATAATAATAGGATCTAAAGGAATATCTATGGTAGCAGTACAAATAGTGTTAGTGGATATTCCCTGACTCTGGGTCTTAATCCAAGTCAAATTTGTACAAAAGACCTTGGTCTGAACTTTGTACATTCCTGCTAACGCATTTCCGTGCAATTCCTGGGCATGGTTCAGGAGGTAGTATGACCTAGGGGCCTTTATCAAAATGTGATATTGATGTCTCTACAGATGTTGGACTAGATGATCTCCAGAGGTCCCTTCCAACCCCTACCATTCTGTGACTCTGTGATTCTGTATATCATCATGCTTAGCAGCAGGATTACCAGTCATTATGTGACTACTGTCAGAGAAAAAGCTGAGGTCACTTTTAATTTAATGGAGCAGGAATAAATTATGCAGCCCTCTTCCTCCATAGGTCTCTTCAGACAGAATCTTAACATTTGCTTCACTTTAAAAATGATACTGTATAATAAAGGAAATAAATGTAACATTTGCAGTTATGATATTAAGTAAAAAGTTATCTTTATCTCCACTATTTCTAATACAACTGATAATGTAATTTCCTTCCACAACACGAGATGCTTAGCAAAAATTATGTAGCAATTCATATTATTTTCCACTGAGATAAATCAAATATAGCGCGATTTATCTCATCTACCTTTAATTTTTTACGGTGCAGATATCTACATCAGAACTTGCCAGCTAGAGATTTTATTCTGAGAATAGAAATTGGCACTTCTATAACATTATTCATCTCATCACAATATAGATATCTAAAAAGGTTAGAATAACTTTGTTTTGGAAGAAATATGTATCTCCTTGAATTATAAAGATAATCTAGTTGATTAAACAAGATGCAGATATCTACATAGCTGAAACTGGGAATGACTTAGAAATAACTTTCTGTTATATAAAAATATTCTGCCAGAAACCTTGCTCAGTGTCATGGTTTGCACCAGGCAGCAACAAAGCACCACATAGCCATTCACTCACTTCCCCATGGTGGGATGGGGAAGAGAGTGGGAAGGATAAAAGTGAGAAAACTCATGGGGGCAGGTAAAGCCAGTTTAATAGGTAAAGCAAAAGCCACAAATACAAGCTAAACAAAACAAGGAATTAATTGACTGTTTCTCAATGGCAGACAGGTGTTCAGCCATCTCCAGGAAAGCAGGGCTCCACCATGCATAACGGATACTTGGGAAGACAAAGTTCATCACTCCAAACGCCCCCTGCTTTCTTCTTCTCCCAACTTTATATGCTGAGCATAAAATTATGTGGGATGGAATATCACAGAATGACAGAAAAAAAGAATGGTGGATTTTGGAATGGATCTCTGAAAAACATGTAGTCCAACCTTCCCTGCTAAAGAAGGTTTGCCTAGAGCAGGTTGCACAGGAACGCATCCAGGTGGGTTTTGAATATCTCTAGAGAAGGAGACTCCAGAGCCTCACTGGGCAGCCTGTGCCAATGCTCTGTCACCCTCACAGTAAAGAAGTTCTTCCTCATAGAATCATAGAATCATAGAATGGTAGGGATTGGGAGGGACCTCTAGAGATTATCTAGTCCAACCCCCCTGCTAAAGCAGGTTAGCCTACAGTGGGTTGCACAGGAATGCATCCAGGCGGGTTTTGAATATCTCTAGAGAAGGAGACTCCACAACCTCCCTGGGCAGCCTGTTCCAGTGCTCTGTTACCCTCACAGTAAAGAAGTTCCTCCTCATGTTCAGGTGGAACTTCCTGTGCTCCAGTTTGTGCCACTGCCCCTTGTCCTGTCGCCGGGCACCACTGAGAAGAGTCTGACCCCTTCCTCTTGACATCCACCCTTCAGATATTTGTGAGCATTGATCAGATGTCCTCTCAGCCTTCTCTTTTCCAGGCTGAACAGACCTAGCTCTCTCA
>VZSC01016317.1:21204-44148 GCA_013398225.1 Steatornis caripensis
ACCCATCCAGTCATGCCATCATAGAAGGCTATCAGATTGGTCAAGCAGGATTTCGCCTTGGTGAAACCATGTTGATTACACCTGATAGCCTTCTTCACGCGCTTGTGATGATGTCCAGAACGATCTGATCCATCACCTTTCCAGGGATGGAGGTGAGACTGACTGGCCTGTACTTTCCTGGGTTCTCTTTCTTGCCCTTTTTGAAAATTGGAGTGACATTGGCTTTCCTCTAGTCCTCAGGCACCTCTCCTGTTCTCCACGAATTTTCAAAGATGAGGGAGAGTGATTTGATAGTAACATCTACTATCAGTGAAGACTGAATCAAGGAAGGCATTCAGTAATTCCGACTTCTCTGTATCATCACCACCAGGGCACCCATCTCATTCAGCAGTGAGCCCACAATTTCCCTAGCCTTCTTTCTATTAATGTACTTGAAGAAGCCCTCCTGGTTGCCCTTGACCTCCCTTATCAGATTTAATTCCGAGTGGGCCTTAGCCTTCCTCGTTTCATCCCTGCATCCTCTGACAAAATTCCTATATTTCTCCCAAGTGGATAGTCCTTTTTTCCACATCCTGTACATTTCCTTCTTCCCTTTAAGTTTTTCTAGAAGCTCCTTGCTCATCCATGCAGGTCTCCTGCCTCTTTTGCTTGACTTCTTTCTTACTCATAGAGATGCATAAATTCTGAGCTTGGAGGTGGTGGTTCATGAATACTAACCAGCTCCCTTGGACCCCTCTACATTCTAGTGCCCTAACCCATGGGATTCCTCCAAGTAGGTATTTGAAAAGGAGAAAGTTAGTTCTCCTGATGTCCAAGGCTGCAATCTTACTTGTAGCCCTCCTCCTTCCACGCAGGATCTTGAACTTCACAATTTCATGGTCAATGCAGCCAAGGCTGCCCCCAACCTTCACGTCCTTCTTTATTTGTTAGTACCATGTCCAGCAGCACTCCTCTCCTCGTTGGCTCCTTCACCAGCTGCGTCAGTTGAAGTCAGCTGCATCCTTTCCCAGCTTCTTATGCACCTCCAGCCTACTCACTGGTGGGGTGGCGCAAGAGGCAAAGGTGGCCTTGACTTTGTGTAAGTACTGCTCAGCAAAAAAAAAAAAAAAAAAAAAAATTTGCATTTTCAAAACTGTTTTCAGCAAAAATCCAAAACATAGCGTCAGACTAGCTATTATGAAGAAAATTAACTATATTGCAGTGAAAACCAGCACATCACAGATCTTGAGTGTTCGCATTATACAAATGTCATTTTACTTTTGATTTTTTCAAAAACAGATATGAAGCCCCAGCATAACATGTTACCTTTAGCAGAGTTATCTTAGAGCTAAGTGTAGCTGTTTTCCAATCATGTAGTCAAATAATAAGAATTTCTATTCACCCAGAATGCTTTATTTAGAACCACAACAAAAAATAATTACTGAAAAATAAAGCTAAAATTTATAATGAATGTAGCTATGATATCAAGGAAGTTTCTATTAATCAATACTTGAAGACACTTACTGAAACATTTTTCCCTAGTATTTTTCTTTGTGATGCCGTGCTTACGTAAGCAAATAAATATGCACTTTTTTTTTTCTGGATATCAAAATATTTTCAGTTGAGATGAGATATTTTTATTTTCTAAGTACTGTTTTTTCCAGATAAGATAGGAACATGTTAACATTTCCACTAATAAAATTATTGACTTTCTTTGTTAGATTAGCATTGGAGATTTCATTTTATCTATCATTAATATTTCTTTCAAGTCTTTACACATACATCAATTTGAAAGAGCTTTTTGTCTTTTTAATTGATCTATGGGCTCTTTTAATCTATTCACCTTATGAGTATCTTCTTATATTTAGGTGACACTGGTGAAACATTGGAACAATTTGTCCAGAGAGGTGGTAGATGCTCCAACCCTGGAAACGTACAAGGTCAGACTGGACCGGGCTCTCAGCAACCTGTTCTAGTTGAATGTGTCCCTGCTCATTGCAGGAGAGGTTGGACTAGATGACCTTTAAGGGTTTTTTCCAACCCAAAGTATTCTACAGTTCTATGATTTTAAATTTGTAAAGACTGTCTGGGAAGAAAGAAAGTGGATATATATTCATGTACACATGTACATCACTACTATATCTGCCAGAAAAAAAAAATTATATTCATTACATCCATCTGATACTCTTACATTATCTTGGCCTGATTTTCCTTTCTGCTAGTACTCATCAGAATCCTCTGGTTTGTGTTAAATAAGGTTGAAGTTGCAGACAAGTAGAGACTTGGCATTCTAAATGAGAGTAAGGTCTCCTCTATCCATGTCATTGTGACAATTGTTCACAGGAATATTATAGATACAGAAATAGTGATTAGCTCCATTGCTATGCACTCCTGTATTTCTGCAAGAGAGAATGATCATCAAATTCACATTATCTGGGAACTTGAGAGTTAGCAGTAGCTGACCATGCCAGCTGGAAGAGGCTTAAAACATGTGTTATGCAATTAAGTGGTATTACAATGTACCAATAATGGATTACAAAAAAATGTTACAGACCTTGTTACTCAGAAGTATGGATGTAGCGTGCACATTATGGAGCCACGGTAAAGTAGTTTGCTAAAAGAGAAATGATGAATTGGTATACAGTTTAGCACAATGAATTCTGCAGATGTGAAACTGGATTACATAAATTTACACAACAAAAATAAATACATTACAAAAAAAACCCCATTTAAATATGGGCACAAGTGTTAGCAACAGTATAATTTTAGAATGTTCTTTTTTCTTTGTAGCTATAAGTCTATTTTGCCTTCCTGGACTGATATAGGCTCCACAATTATCACTGTTGCACTGTGGCTTCAATTAAGACAATTTACTTAAGGGCACTCCAATGTGTAATGGGCAGTCAGAAAAAAAATTCACCATCAATACCAATAATAAAATCCCCTGATTTAACACATGAAATGGAAAGAGTTTCAGGTCTGAAAAATTCTTACATCTAGCAATTTTGAGATCTTTCATCTCCTATTATCTTAGAACTATGAAAGGTCATTGTTTTTTTCTGTTGGCATTCTGGTTTAATACCAGTAAGGAAAACTAAATTCCTTGATATTAAGAAAAAATTATCCTTTCAGGTTAGCATCCAACCCTGTTGCGCTGGTTGAAAGAACACCACTTACTACAGTTTGTAAAACAATATGTATAGCTTTACAAATATCAGATTTAGCCATCTGTCCAAAATTCTGACATACTTGTCATTTTAATTATCAAGTATTTCCAAGTAGCTAATGGTAATAAAGAAATCCTCTCCTGGAAAAAACAAGTATCAGAACATAAACCTATCCTGTAATTTGAAAATGGATTCTTCTATGTGTTTTTATTTTATTCAGCATTAAAATACATATACCCTCCTTATTTAGAATATAAACAGAACGTGTTCACACTGGTAAATAGTTTTCTGATGGCTCTGAAGCCAGAACTGTTTTCATGGTAATTTCTTAGTGGAAACAAGAAGACTGTCTTCAAATAAATCCAATAGCATGTTCAACTTAAGAAAATGGAAAAAATATTATAGCAGATTAAATGCAGAAGCACAATGAAGAAGTCCACAAATAATTTGCAAGACAGGTATCAAAAGAGATAAAATCCAGTACAGAAATTTTCTTCAAACACAAAAGGGAAAAAAGGTTCCTAGAGAGTCTGTGAGGTCAAAATACATAATCAGAGAACTCAAAGCCATTGCAGAGAAGCTAAAAAATTCTTCACATTAGTCTTATACTAGCAAAGAAGTTTTATTCCCCATAGTCTAACCCTTACTTGTGGAGGACTCATCAGATAGAGTCATTGGAGAATACTGTTCCGTAATATCTTATGTCCATAATGTCCATAACATAAAATGAACCATAACTAATTGTGGCAATCTACTAGTGTTCATCAAAGAGCTCTAAGGCAATTTAAGAATACATTAGCCTAATACTATTTTAAAACTTCCTGAACACTTGAAAGTGGGAGGTGGCAAATACCGTGTCACTTTAAAAATTTTGTAAGGGGAACTCTGAAGAACTACTAAAAAATCAGTAGAAAACATTGTGAAGAACCAAAACAGTTAATACTTTCATAAATGTGGTTTAGCAGGAATGAGTGAATAGGTTGATTTTTAGAAAGTTTTGGCTTACAAACTTATTGACAAAATCTGAGAGTCTACAAGCCTGTGGATAACGATGATTCAGTTAGTCGCGCTGGATTACCACAAGGCTCTTGACACATCCCTTCATTCAGGAATTCTAAAGAAAATGAAAAGCCAAAGAATGAGAAGGAATGGCCTTGAATGGATTAATAATGGGTAAAAGTCAGGAAACATGGCAAAAATAAATTGTTACTAGATTTGGTAGTAATCTAGTAATGGTTTGTGCTGGGATTTGTGCTGTTCAACATATTCATAAATGAACCAGATGTGAGTATCAAGTGCAGAAAATTTGTTGATAGTGTAGAGTTATTCTAGATAATGAGGACATTCAGCCAGACCATGCAGAACGACATAAAGACCTTTAAAAGCAGAGTTTATTGTATCAAGAAACTGCAGCATGGAAAATGAATCTCAGTGCAGACAAGTATAAAGTGGCTGGAAAAAAAAAGCAGACGTATAACATATGCACTCTAGACTCAAGAGACCTGGGTCTGTTCAGCCTGGAAAAGAGAAGACTGAAAGGAGATCTCGTCAATGCTTATAAACATCTAAAATCTGGGTGTCAAGAGGATGGTGCCACACTCTTTTAGGTGGTGCCCAGTGACAGGACAAGGGGCAACGGGCACAAACTGGAGCACAGGAAGTTCCACCTGAACATGAGGAGGAACTTCTTTAGTGTGAGGGTGACAGAGCACTGGCACAGGCTGCCCAGCGAGGCTGTGGAGTCTCCTTCTCTGGAGATATTCAAAACCCGCCTAGACACGTTCCTGTGCAACCTGCTCTAGGCTAACCTACTTTAGCAGGGGGGTTGAAGTAGATGATCTCTAGAGGTCCCTTCCAACCCCTGCCATTCTATGATTCTGTGATTCTGTGACTGGCTGTTATGTCAGAGGTGAGGCTCTGTAGTAAAGAAAAACTGGTATCAGTTCAGCAGTGGTCAAAAAATTGAAGTAAATGTTGGAAACTATTAGGAAATAAATGAAAAATAAAATCCTTTTCCAGTATAAACTGCTGTTTCAAACACGTCTCGAATATGACTTTTAGGGAAGATGACTAAAGTGGCAAAACAATTTTCACATAAGAATGAGTGGTAAAACTCCTCTGCTTGGAAAGAAGTGAGTGAGTGGGATAGGAAAGAAATCTAGAATTCTAAGCCTGGTGAAGAGATGGTACTAACAGTTCAACAGTTAATTTTAACATATAAAGTAGGGACGATCAATCAGACTATCAACATTTAAGTACGAAAAAATGGTTCTTTACAGAAAAATAAGTAAACATAAAGAACTCTGTATCAGACTCACTGCAAAGATGTTTAAAGTTTATATTCACTCAAGGCTTAACAAGAAATGAAATCCAGATGGGGTAACTAGGTACGTAAATAAATCTATCTAGGATAACTGAGCCGAAAATAACTCAAGTCTAGAAGAAGAATTAAGGAAATCATTGTATTTGCATGTCATGTCATTGGATTCACAGAATCGTAAAATGGTTTGAGTTGGAAGAGACCTTAAAGATCATCTAGCTCCAATCCCCCTGCCATGGGCAGGGACACCTTCCACTACACCAGGTTACTCACAGCCCCATCCAACCTGGCCTTGAACGCTTTCAGGGAAGGGCCATCCACAGCTTCTCTGGGCAATTTGTTCCAGTGTCTCACCACCCTCATTGTGAAGAATTTCTTCCTAATATCTAATATAATTCTACTCTCTTTCAGTTTAAAACCATTACCTCTCATCCTGTTACATGCCCTTGTAAAACGTTCTTCTCCAGCTCTCTTGTAGGCCCCCTTCAGGTACAGGAAGGCTGCTATAAGGTCTCCCTAAAGCCTCCTCTTCTTCAGGCTGAATGACCTGCTACAGGTGCTGCAGTCCTCGGACCACCTTCGTGGCCCTCCTCTGGACTCGCTTCAAGAGGTCCATGAACTTCTTATGTTGGTGGCCCCATAGCTGAACACAGGACTCCAGGTAGTGTCTCATGGTGTTTGTGTGGTTTCTGTCACAACAAGATACCACACAGCTGGGTTCCTGATCCAATACAGTATAGAAGTCCTTGTACTCATCTCTATTCAGACAGTGCCTGCATAAATTAATGGAGGAAAAAATATTCTACAAATATGAAGTCACTATCTCCTGATCACTAAGTCTCTGAAGCACAATTTACAACAGCTTGCTAGAGAACGCTGTTAAATATAGTTCCATATTTGTTCTATGATCATGATCTTTCCTACCTTTTCTGCTGCTCACCCCCCTAGACAGAACTCTAATCATGGTTGGTCTTTCATCTGAAAGGTCAATATGACTATTTTTAAGTCAAGAAATGTCAGAATGTGAGATAGTGAGATAAAAAAGGAAGAATAAATAACATTTTTACACAGGTTCACAAATTCAAGAATTTAGAAGACTGGTCACTTCTTGGAAGAGAGGGAGATGTTGTTGTAACCAATAAAAAAATTTATATCTCTCTGTAGTTTGAGCAGTTTGCACTTTGGTGTGGATTTGGATAGTCTTATGTAATGAGTAGCCATTGTGATTTTCTTACACTTCCAGCCAGCCAATATAATCCTTTCTCCAAAAAGAGTTTCTGTTTTAAAAAAGAAGTGATTATAGAGTCGTCTTTATTAGTCTCATTTTGTCCCCCAATACTGCTTCTAGAGATCTTATTTTAGTTTATTGTAACCCTGAAATTTTGGCAACTAAAACTAGAGAGACATTATCATTTTATGATGGGAAAAGTGATGTCATGGGTCACATTCAAGATATTTATCCTGTGGTAGTATTAATTTAAAATTTAATTTAAAATTGCACACATGTATGTATGAGATAAAAACAAAAAAGTAGTAAAGGAAGTGTATAAAATCCATCATTAATTACTATATCTTTGTTCATGTTGAAAGATATCTGAGAAGTTGTTATCGGTAGATTTTCAAACATGTACATGTCAAAAATATTTATTCTTTAGTTATACCTTACCTTACATATATGTGTAAATGTTAAATATTTAGACAATAGTACTGTTTACGTTCACATTTTAATCATTAGAGATAAACAGGTTTCTTCAGAAGGTGACTTTGGATATGGTGCCTGAAGCAAGTGCCAAAATAGTTTTGGCAATGGAGAAGATCTCCATAACTACACTGGAAGAGTTGCTCAGGATGTAGATAATTAAATTTAAGGAGATTAACAAGCTTTTAGGAAGGCCAGGACTAAAGCTCATCTTTAGTTTATGAAGTTTAGTGCTACCTTAAAATCAAAACTATATGAATCTTCATGACATAAACTATAATCTTTTTATTCAGTCATGAATATGCTTCATTTTATGACCATAAGTCTGAGAATAATTCCCTTTATTGTTTTGACCTGTCTCTTTCTATTGCAGACAACAATCTCATAAAATTGCTTTCATAAAATCATCATGTTTTGTCTAAAAACTATTTCTATTCTCTTAAGCTGAGTCTTTTCTTTGGGTTGCTGCTCCAGAATTCCACTTGTGTCATTATAAAGTATTAGGTTTTAATTTGTAGTATATTTGGGACTATGCATTTGGGACTATGTCCTTGAGCTAAGTATTTCTTTTTGTAATGTTTGTCCTCTGGTGCATCTCTAGAGAGCAAATGTATCTGGCTGTGTCTATATTGTTAAACACATCAGTTCCAGGGCACTGTCCTTCTAGTTGTGGTCAGGAAGAATACAAGATATGTGTCACCAAAATTTAGAGTAAGTTTATTCTGGAGCAGACTGGATAGACAAAATCTGTCCTTGGATTTCAATTAGACCTGATATGTTGCTGCTGTGACTCTGGAAAACACTCAGTTTTGCTAGGATTACTTTTTTTTCGTTTGGAAAGTTTGAGGCTATAGTATACCCTTTTTATATATGGTAAAAACTAAGGTGTGGTGTAAAGCTTTCTGAAAGAGTTTTTGATTAAAAGTACAGCAGATCAAACAGTATTTGCCTCTGTGTTGTCCATACTGACTTTTGAGAGTGCACAGAAATGAATTATCTTCAGAACAATAGTGAAGCCTTATCTTGGAAAAAGTGAATTGGTCTAGTCCAAACTAGAGTCAAGGAACTAAGTAGTGTGGATAGTCTGAGACCAGTTGCTGGAGCTTTTTCCCTAGTGTGTTTTACTTGGAATTACGCAATCCCTGAACTTTCATTTGCTAAGTAAGTAATTTTTTGGTAATTTCTTTTTCAAATTACAATTTTTAATTTTTAAATTCTACATAGTAACCCATGAACCTTGGGTAACAAAGTCTGTACACTGACTCTAAATGAGGTCTTACTGGCATCTTGCACGAAGGTACTAAGACTTTTGCTTATCTGGAATTATCTTGCTTACTGATTTGGGGGACCATAGTTGCCCATTTCACAGCTTTATTCCACTATTGATTTATTGTCATTCTTATAAACATGCTTTATAAATATACAAGTATCTGTTTTTTCCATTCATTTCTTGTTTCCAGATGAGAAAATTCCAGCTTGTTTCCAGGTCCAAGACTGCACTACAGATTCTTGTTCTGAGTCTCTAAATGACTGGACTTTCACTTTGTTCTTGTAAATTCCCCTCATCTTATTACTTCATTCCCTAAGACTATTCATTTATTTATGTGCAATATTTCACTGCTCCCCTCTATTTAAAATGACTGCCAACTTTGTGATATCATCTAACTTCATTACCTCACTTCAACTTTGGAGCCAAGGTTAGAATTGAAGATTGAGATACTGAGGCTGCTTCCAATCCTCCGTAAATTCCAGTTATGACTCTTCCACAGTCTAAAATTTTCTCTTCAATACAACAAAACAGCTATTGTCATCTGACACTGTATACTCCTGTGTAAGCTCACATTATATGTTTATTTAAGTCCTTGAGACTTTAATAATTTTTCCTTAAATATTTGGTCTCGAAACGTGTAGTTTAAGTACAAAAGTTCAGAGGAATACAGAACAATTTTTGTCCTCTTTGTAAATACCAGTATTTGCCAATCATTTTTCATACTTATTCACGTGCAGTGTGATGCATTTAATCTATTGATTCTCCAGAGTTCTCTAAGGAGGTTATCCTGCTCTTCTGTCATAAACACAGTTTTGATTTTAGATGTAGTGTTTTCAATTTGCATACCATCATTGTATATCACCAGTCCCAGTGGCTATACTGTCTGTTTTCCTTTTCCAATCTGACAAAAATATTAGGAAATCTTTATATATATAGTTTTGAGTCACACTCAAACTATGTTTAGTCAGCTTTTTAGTTACAAAGAGTAATACTGGTTCTTCTGTATGCCTTTTTTTTTCAAACAAAACCCCAATAACTTATTTTGTAAAAAAATAATTTGTACAACACTCTTTAGCCCTGAGCAAAGTTTTACAACTGAGTTGATACTCCAGAAAACAGCTATTAACAGTTAAAATCTCAACTCAAGTTGGGTATCAATGTATGACTGCACTATCTTAATTTAAGCCTACGTTTTTGCACAGTGCCATAACTATTTATTCCTCTGGGAAAAGAGTTATGATTCTCAAACATCTTCTCCATATAGTTAGAGTAACTGAATGGTGATGCATTTTCCACCTGAAGTTAGCCTTCTGTTACATTTTGATTTCCAGTATCTGAAAGACATTGAGCCTTTTGATGTAGTCCCAGGTTGCTTAACCAGATGAAAAACTGAAGCCCCTCAGGTTTCTCATACAAATGCTGAAAACCTGATAAGCTACCAAGAAATATCAGGAGATAATGAGTGAGACATCTATTTTTAAAGCCATGTGCAAATAATTTTAACTCCTTCAAAATTCTAATTTCAAAATCCTTTATAAGATTTTTACCTTTATAAGTTGGGCAGCTTCTGATAAAGAATACAACACTGGAAAATCAAATTTCAGTATGTTAAATTTTCAGGGCCACATATTGATCAAATTGTAAATAAAACCATGGTACTAGAAGCACAACTCTTTCTACCTATTACTCCCTAATAAGGAGCTTTGTGTTTAATAGAAATATTTCTACTAAACATGTTCTATATAGGAAGATAAAGCTCTTTGCTATTTTTGTTATATATCAGAATGTTTTTTTCATATATTAATAAAAATGTGCTGCACTCATACAGGATCTAATAATAATAATATATGCAGATTAATGTAAAAATGGCGTTGATAATGCTGATGGCAAATTTTATGAGAAAACATTAAAACTAATAAAATATACTAAACCAAACTAAGGAAAATGTTCCTAAGCATAGCAAATTCAGTGATTAATAGTCAGCAGGATTCTAGTTTTCTATGTCACCACTTGGATTTTATGTGGTGTTACTAAGCAACAAAGGTTACTCTTCAGCAACACTTAGATGCAGTATTTGCAGCTTTAATCAATTCAGGTGCTAAAAGTGAACAATATTTTTGCATAATCTGTTTGTCAGTGATAGATAAACAGTAGATACAAATCAAATATATGCTAATTTATCTTATATAGCATAATTATAACAAGTTTTGTTTTGGTTAATGGGCTTTTCTAATGTACACTTCTGATTATGTAATTTATCTTAGTGTGGACATCCTTGGTAGCAGGAATAATTTAGGCAATATTTTAGTTTTGCCTCCAAGGTCCAAAAAGTATTTACTCAAATGTATTACAAATTATGATTAAAACTATTATATTAATATCAAGATGAGAATAGCCCACATAAAAAATTGCCATGTCAGAAGTAATTTTGTTTGTTTGTTTGTTTGTTTGTTTTAAATTTTATCTTATAAGACATTGTACATTGCTTTTTAATTTTATCTTAACTTCTCTTTGCGGTACTAACAGAGAAGACTAGACAGGGTAATGTGCCAAATTATTGAAAGATTCATCGGTTCTGCTGCTTTTGTAATTCTGTATTGATTTAAAAGTGAAAATATCTTCCCAAAGACAGCTTCTCTATTCTGGGAAGCATAGACTGTAAAATAGCAGTTTGTATTAGCTACTAGCTAATAGAGAAAAGTTTATTTGAGATGAAGCATGATATCTTTAAAGTTGAAAGCTCACAGAGGTGGAGTTTCTTTTAATCTCTATGCCACCATGTGGATGACACTGCTGTCATACTTTAAGTATTTTACAGAGATAATTGCAGAATTCCTGTTACAAAAAAAACCCAACAACCCAAACACCACCATATATACAGAATTCTAAGGCATATCAATTTAAATGCCTCATAGCAGAAAAGACTGGATAGGAATAGTATAACATGAAGAACAAAAAATTTAGTTATATCTGACATGTTGATATGAATGAGTTAGTAAAGATGATAAATTATCTTTTTCTGTGTTTGGAAGTGATTTTTTTCATAAATAATAATATAAAAAGAATAGTAACAGTAACACTTCCGATAATTTTTAGAGAAGTTCTCATTAAAAAATTATAAATAAAATTCCTCTAAGTCTTCACCCTTCTGATACGTTTTAAATAGCATACATTATTTTAGGGAGAGGACGATAAGGGAAAAAAGAAGGACAATAAATGACAGTGACAGTTCTACTGTATTTGTATAAAGAATTCATTTGAAATCCATATGGTGGTCCATTAAGCACAAAATCTAAGCCTTTAAAATACTGTCACATGAGAACATTTATGTAGCCTTTCTAGTACTGTAGATGGCAAGACCGTAACTGAACACATTAGTGAATGTAACCTGTTTTCTACTAAAGGAATATGTTGCTAGTTTCTATTTTTACAGAAATAATTAGGGATGTCTTTTGTGCCCCTATTGTTCCTGAGATTGTGTGGTGTCATTTATTGCAGAAGAAAGAGTCTGTTGCAGAGATATAGCAAACTAACAAGCTAAAATAAAGAAAAGTGAGGAGAGAAAGGAACAGAAATGTTAAGATCCACAAAATGTTGGATTACAAAGGTTCTCTAAATGAGCAGTCAAGAAACTGTTTTACTTCCTAATTAATAGGGATAAATAAAAATCTTTGGGGGCAATGTATCTCATCTGGAATTTTGAGGGAGTGTGAGCTTGATGGGTTTTTTCCAGACTCGATTATCTCACTTTATTGAAAGGCAGAGTCTCTGCTCAGGCTATAAAAACTACAAGTAGGCTAATATATTTTTCTAAGTGCAGTGGAAATAAGGCTGGTATGATTTTACTGGAATAAAAAGTCTTTCAAGCTCATGTTATGAAACTATATGGACTACTTCACATGGCTTGTGTATGGATTACCTGTTAATTAAATGCATTCAGGAAATTAGTGACAAAGGATCTAATCATGATCCTAGTAGATCTGATGAAATTTTTGTTGTTATGAGCAATTTCAGGTAGTCTCCAGAAAATACTTTGGGATATGATTATTTCAGTAGTATTGCCACTTGGATGCTTATGCCCTGGAAATATTTGTCTAGCTGTGGTCAATTAACACAAAGAAATTATATCAAAAATCTTCCTCCAGTATATAATAAATCATGTAAAAGAAAAATATTTTGCTAGTATTATATCTCCCTCTACTGGTAAAATAATATTTTCTTTATGATTAATTTCAAAAGCAGACTGTAATTAAAAAAGAATATAACATGGTAGAGCTCCCTTTCAAAAATATGGTCCCAAGATGAATATTTTAGAGACAAACAAGAATTAGGTCTAAGCATTCTTTTGAGACTGAGTGATGCAGGAAGTTCAGACAAGGATTACTGATTTATTCAAGGGAGATTGATTCAATGGGAAATTAGAATTATATTTTTAGTGACAGAGTCTACTGGAGTTCTTTCAGTAATTTATTTTAAAAACAGAATGGAAAGTATGTAAATATATAAGTAATAGTAAAATGCTAATACTCTTACAAGAAAGAAAATAACAGGAAGTACAGGTTATTCCCTGGTTCCTCCTAACAATATGAAACAATTAAAGCTTCGTTAAATAATGTAAGCAGTAGTGATTACTAAAAATAAATGATGGCTGTAAAAATAGACAACATTTCCCCTTCTGTCAAAATTATTAAAATTAAATTATTGAAACAGTGCATTTTTAATAATAAGTATAGTAAATATGAATTCAATAAAAAACTCTCAATATTCTGAAGTGTATTTAAATTAAATAGATCGAGAAGACCTTGTGTATTATTAACTAGTATCAGTGGATTGAAGAAGAATTTTTCCTTCTCCCAAGTTTTTTTTTTTTTTACAGTTCCACAAATACGTACAGGGGAGAAAATATGTTGCAGGACACGTCTGCTTTTCTAGAACAAAGACAAACATATTTTCTGTGCAAATTTTCCACCTAAATTTTCCACCTAAAGCACTCCAAACAAAGTACCTGAAATTCTGACTAAGATTTCATTAGGATTTGCAGCCTAGAGCCTGCTGTAAGTAGTAAATTTTACCGTTGTTCTAAAGCACAGATGGAGGAGTTCGTTGGGCTACTATCTAGCTTTTATAGAATATCTTTAAGAATACAGGACTCTGGAGCCAGGAAGTTTGTTTACTTGAACACAAATAAATCTTTTCTCCCACCCAGGAGAATGATTTAAAAAGCAGTAACCATACACAAGGATGGTCATTTTAGAGGATTGTTCAATTCTGCAGTTCTAAGTATAGTATTTTGGTCATCACAGTTAATTTTAATAACATTTTGTGACACAATGTTCTCACTCTTCAGAATCTCCCTCTCTCACAGTGATGATGATATGATGGACATGATGGCACTGATCATGAATATATTTTCACTGGGTGTTTTTGCAGAAATTTATCAAAACTAACTAAAAACATCAATAATTAACCAAAGATAGTGATTTTTTTTGTAAAAAAGAAAAAAATAAAAGAATAATTCAGAAAGTCCGAATAGCAGAGATAAAGACTGAGAAAAAAAGAAGGCAAGTAAGTGGGGTGGGGAGAGCGAAAGAGAGAACTAGTGGCAATAGGCAGAAACTGAAGCACAGGAGGTTCCATCTGAACATCAGGGAACAATTTTTTACAGTGAAGGTGATGTAGCACTGGCATAGGTTGCCCAGGGAGGTTGTGGAGTCTCTGTGTTTGTCTGATTGTTATGCTGAGCAATTGGCACAAGGTAACACTGCTCTGAGCAGTGGGTTGACCAAGATGATCTCTGGAGGTCCCTTATGGCCTCAGCTATTCTGTGATTCTATGAAAAAAAAGGGAAGAGAAAGGAAGGGGAAGAGGAATGGCAAAGGGAAGGGGAAGGGGGAAAAGGGAGGGAGAAAGAAAGGAGGAAGAGAACGAAGGAGGGGGGAAGAGAGGAAAGGAGGAAGGAAGAGAAAATAAAGAAGAGAAGAGAAGAGAAGAGAAGAGAAGAGAAGAGAAGAGAAGAGAAGAGAAGAGAAGAGAAGAGAAGAGANACTAGTATCAGTGGATTGAAGAAGAATTTTTCCTTCTCCCAAGTTTTTTTTTTTTTTACAGTTCCACAAATACGTACAGGGGAGAAAATATGTTGCAGGACACGTCTGCTTTTCTAGAACAAAGACAAACATATTTTCTGTGCAAATTTTCCACCTAAATTTTCCACCTAAAGCACTCCAAACAAAGTACCTGAAATTCTGACTAAGATTTCATTAGGATTTGCAGCCTAGAGCCTGCTGTAAGTAGTAAATTTTACCGTTGTTCTAAAGCACAGATGGAGGAGTTCGTTGGGCTACTATCTAGCTTTTATAGAATATCTTTAAGAATACAGGACTCTGGAGCCAGGAAGTTTGTTTACTTGAACACAAATAAATCTTTTCTCCCACCCAGGAGAATGATTTAAAAAGCAGTAACCATACACAAGGATGGTCATTTTAGAGGATTGTTCAATTCTGCAGTTCTAAGTATAGTATTTTGGTCATCACAGTTAATTTTAATAACATTTTGTGACACAATGTTCTCACTCTTCAGAATCTCCCTCTCTCACAGTGATGATGATATGATGGACATGATGGCACTGATCATGAATATATTTTCACTGGGTGTTTTTGCAGAAATTTATCAAAACTAACTAAAAACATCAATAATTAACCAAAGATAGTGATTTTTTTTTGTAAAAAAGAAAAAAATAAAAGAATAATTCAGAAAGTCCGAATAGCAGAGATAAAGACTGAGAAAAAAAGAAGGCAAGTAAGTGGGGTGGGGAGAGCGAAAGAGAGAACTAGTGGCAATAGGCAGAAACTGAAGCACAGGAGGTTCCATCTGAACATCAGGGAACAATTTTTTACAGTGAAGGTGATGTAGCACTGGCATAGGTTGCCCAGGGAGGTTGTGGAGTCTCTGTGTTTGTCTGATTGTTATGCTGAGCAATTGGCACAAGGTAACACTGCTCTGAGCAGTGGGTTGACCAAGATGATCTCTGGAGGTCCCTTATGGCCTCAGCTATTCTGTGATTCTATGAAAAAAAAGGGAAGAGAAAGGAAGGGGAAGAGGAATGGCAAAGGGAAGGGGAAGGGGGAAAAGGGAGGGAGAAAGAAAGGAGGAAGAGAACGAAGGAGGGGGGAAGAGAGGAAAGGAGGAAGGAAGAGAAAATAAAGAAGAGAAGAGAAGAGAAGAGAAGAGAAGAGAAGAGAAGAGAAGAGAAGAGAGGAATAAAATAAAAAGACAGAGGAAAGAGAGAGACAATGTAAGAAAGGAAGGAAGAAAGGCAAAAGGGAAGAAGAAGAGAGAGAAGATATGCATTTAACATAAAAAAAAAAAAGGAAAAAGAAAAAGCTATGCTGCTCCACTTTTGAATGCAGATAATGGTGGTATTTAACCATGTGATCAGATGAATGTCCTTTCCAAACTGTCAGTGTCAAAGTAAATTGATTCATGGCTCATGGTGTGCACTGTCAGCATCTATGGTTACCTTTTCTTTTCTTACTTGTCATTCAGATTAATAATGTTAGTGGTGCTACATGCTTGCAGCTTTCTTTCTCATGTCAGTCAGTTAGGAAGTTGCTCTGCACAGGTGATTTCTCTTCTCTGGATTTCTTTGTAGTAATTTGATTAGTTTAAACTAGTAGCAAGAGCACATTGTATCTCCTTCTGACTACTCACATGTGTTAAATATTTCTAAAAGCTTGATGGTTTAGGCACTGAATACATGTCCGTGATAAATGAAGAAGTTTTACTTCTTTCATTTTTGCTACCTTTTATTTGTGTGCTTTCTCCTCAAACTTGGAAGAACACAGTTAGTGGCTATTAGGAGACCCCAAAAAAAGAAAGAATACTTTTGTATGTACAACATTGAATGAATTTTTCTTTTACTTCAATAATAAAGTGTTATTAACCAGATATAATCATAGAAAATAAAGCATACAATCACAGAAAATAGAGTCTATATATTATAAATTATGAAATTTTACTAGAAGTACAGCTGGCAAAGATGACAACTGGTTTTGATGCAATGGGAATGAGGTTGGAGACACTTTTAGTAGACCAGTCCTCCAGTTGCTAATATTTTCATTTATTATACTGAAAACAATCCAGAACTTGCTAACAAAATGTCATGATGATGCAAATTTTTGAGATATTGCCAAAACAGAAGAGGACTGGAATGCTATCCAGGATGAACTATATAACCCTATATGAATAGCGATCTAAAGGAAACAGGAAAAATAAAATTGTAGGAGCACAAGATGATTAATTTAGGGACTGAAAAACAAAATTTCTGCTATCAACTAGGAGCTCAGCAGCTGCAAATATCACTGAAACAAAAAACTGCTTATGTGAGATTATTCACAAAGGGGAAGATTATTGTGACCCCAGATAACAAGTTATTTCCATTTGACACAGAAAAATATTAAAGTGTTAGTACAAAGGACCAGTGGGTATGTATCTGTTAATCACTGTGTTTAATTTTAGTAGTACATGCTTAAAGAAGATATTAACTAGGAAATACCATGCAATGTGCCATCGTGGCCAAGGCAAATGGCATCCTAGGGGGCATTAGGAAGAGTGTGGGTCCAGGGAGGTGATCCTCCCCCTGTACTCTGCCCTGGTGAGGCCACATCTGAAGTACTGTGTCCAGTTCTGAGCTCCCCAGATCAAGAGAGACAGGGAACTACTGGAGAGAGTCCAGTGGAGGGCGACAAAGATGATGAGGGGACTAGAGCATCTCTCCTATGAAGAAAGGCTGAGAGACCTTGGTCTGTTCAGCCTGTGGAGGAGAAGACTGAGAGGGGATCTCATCAATGCTTGTCAACATCTAAAGGGCAGGTGTCAAGAGGATGGTGCAACACTCTTTTAGGTGGTGCCCAGTGACAGGACAAGGGGCAACGGGCACAAATTGGAGCACAGGAAGTTCCACCTGAACATGAGGAGGAACTTCTTTTCTGTGAGGGTGACAGAGCACTGGCACCGGCTGCCCAGCGAGGCTGTGGAGTCTCCTTCTCTGGAGATATTGAAAACCCACCTGGATGCATCCCTGTGCAACCTGCTCTAGGCAAACGCACTTTAGCAGGGAGGGTTGGTCTAGATGATCTCCACAAGTCCCTTCCAACCCTTACCATTCTGTGATTCTGTAATGCAGAGGAAATGATTGGTATTTCAATACAAATAATAGCTACATTAACAGGTTTTGGGTTTGTTTATTTTTTTTTAACCCAGTGCAAATATTCAGCTACATGCCTGTCTTGCCAGTGAGAGATAGGGGTGCAGGCAAAAAATGATGCATCATGCAGAGCAATACCAGGCTTCATGGCCAGTGTCACCACCAGGGCTTTGGATTCTGCAATCATGGGACATTCTTTGAGAAATGCAGCCTATTGAGGAGAGATGGCATCTACCTATCCAGAAAAGGCAGAATAATCTTAAGTAGCAAATTGGCTTAGTAAATTGTGCTTTAAACTAACTTTGGGGACAGTGTTCATAGCTGTGACACCTGTACATTCAAAAGCAATTGGGTGGTTGAGTATACTTACTAGAGTAATGAGGAATACTCCCCAACCATTTCCAAAGGCAAGAAATCTAAGTCTAGTTACCTCAAGTGCATATATACTAATGCAGGTTGTCTGGGGGCAACAAACAGGCAGAAGTAGAACTCTGTGCCCAGTCAGAGTTCTGATGTCATAAGAATCACAGAACCCTGGTGGAAAAACTCTCATAACTGAAAGACCAAAATGGATGGCTACAAACTGTCTCAGAAAGATAAAAAAGGAAGAAGAGGAGGTGGAGTTGCTCTTTATGTAAAAGAGAAATTTGAGTGTATGGAGAAAAGCTATGGAGACTATGAAAGTTCTTTTGAATGCCTTTAGATCAAGAATAGAGGGATCATCACCAAGGGACAATCTTGTGTCCGGTATCTATTACTGACCTTCCAGTGAGGATGATGAGGCCAATGAAACCTCACTTTCACTGCTCAAGGAAGACTTGGGCCAACAGATCCTGGTCCTCATGGGCTATTTTAATTGCTCGGAAATTTGTTGGGAAAACAACATAGTGGTGCACAGCTTGTCCATCAGTTTTCTGCAGTTCATTGGAGACTGCTTCCTGCTACAGATACCGGACATGCCAACTAGGAACAGCAAGTTGCTAGATTTATTGCTCACAAACTGAGAAGATTTACTCAAGAACAAAACTACCAGTGATAGCCTTGGATAAAGAGATCACAACATTGTGGAGTTTAAGATCCTGCTGAGGACACTTAAGATCACTAATAGGACAAAAACTCTGGATTTTGGAAGAGCCAACTTCAACATGATCAGAGCTCAGCCACAAGGGGTACCCTGAGAAGCATGCACGTAAACCAAAGGAGCTTGTGAGCACTGGGAATTATTCTAGAACAGTCTTCTGCAAGTACAAGAATAGTCCATCCCCCACAAATGGAAATGAAGAAAGCAGAACAGAAGACTATCCTGGCTTAACAATGATCTTTTGGATTTTCTTATAAATCAAAAAAAAAAAAGAGACGCATACTAGCTATGGAAAGGCAGCCAAGTAAACATCAAGGACTACAAGAATCTTGCCAGAGCATGTAAATATGCAGTTAGGAAGGCTAAGGCTGAGGTAGAACTGAAATTTGCCTAGAGAGATGTCAAGAACAAGAAAGTTCTTCAGATACATGGGTAATAAGCAGAAGCATAGGGAAGATGCAGTCTGCTGCTGAGCAGGGCATGGAAACTAGTTACTAATGCCGATGAGGCAGAGGTTCTCAATACCTTCTTTGCCTTTGTCTTTACCATCATAACATCAAGCAGCTATGACAATGCATGTGTTGACCCACCAGTAGTGGAGGTCTGTGGCCTCTTGCAAGGACTCAACTTGTATAAAACTATGGGCTTGAATTGAAGTCATCCCAGGGTGTTAAGAGAAAGGCTGACATTGTTACAAGGCCACTGCCAATGATCTCTGAAAAGTGATGGAGATCAGGGGATGTCCCTCGGAACTGGAAGAGGGCAAGTGTCACACCCAACTAACTACAAGAAGGGCCCCAAAGAGGACCCAGGAAACTACAGGCCCATTAGTCTCGCCTCAATCCCTGGAAAAGTAATAGAACAAGTCCTCCTAAAAACTGTTACAAATGAAACTATGTAGGTGGTTGGTAAAAGTCAACATGGATTTATCAAAGGGCAAATCATGTCAGAGTAACCTGATCACCATCTACAACAAAATGACATTTCCTGTTGAGATGGGAGGAGCAGTGTATGTTGTTTGCCTGGACTTCAACAAAGCATTCGACACAGTTTCCCACTACCTTTTCCTGGACAAACTGGCAAGATACAGATTGGATGGGTGGTCTGCAAGATGAGTAGGAAATTAACAGTCCACACTCAGAGAGTGCTGATCAATGGGTTTTGCTCAGATTGGCAGCCTATTACAAATGAGGTCCCCCAGAGGTTGATACTGGGCCCCACATTGTTCAACATCTTCATAAATGATCCAGATGATGTCATTGAAAGCACCCTTACCAGCTTCGCTGACAACACTAAACTGAGTGATGAGGTGAAAACATTTGAAGGGAGAGATATCTTACAGAGAAACCTGCACAGGTTGGAAGAGTGAGCTAGCAAGAACTATATGAAGTTTAACAAAGACAGATTCCTGCACCTGGAACTGAATAACCAAAGAGCCTAGTACAGGCTAGGAACCTTGTGGCTGGGGAGCAGCCTTACTGAAAAGAACCTGGGAGTCCTGTTGGACAACGAGCTGAACATAAGTGAGTAATATACTGCTGCAGCAACAAAGGCAAACAGATACTGGGATGCATATGCAGGGGCAATGCTAACAGAGATATAGATGTGATCATCCCACTCTACTAAGTGTCCATCAGGCTGCACGTGGAGTACTGTGTCTAGTTCTCGTCCCCACAATTCAAGAGAGATGCAGACTGGACAGGGTCCAAAGGAGGGCCACGAAGATGGTCAAAGGGATGGAGAACCTGCCCTATGAGGAAAGACTGAATGTCTTTTCTTTTTGGAGATGAGAAGGCTTGGGATGACCTAATCACAGTGTCCCAGTATGTAAAGGACAGATACAAAGAGAACGGAGGCTCTTGCTTCACAAGGAGCAAATGGAAAAGACAAGGGGCAACAGGTCTAAGTTGCACCAGGAATGGTTTCATCTTGACATAAAAAGTAAATTTTTTACAATGAGAACAATCAATCACTGGAACAATCTCCTTAGGGATGTGGTAAAGTCTCCACCACTAGAGATTTTCAAGATCCAATTGGACAGGGTGGTGGGTAATCTTATCCAGACTCCTTTTCCCACAAAAAGTTGGATCAGGTGATCTTTTGATGTCTCTTCCAACCTGGGATGTGCTATGTTTCTTTTTCTTATTTTCTGTAAGGTAGATCCATACTAAGACAGATGGAAACTAACTTCTGGGGCACTTAGAATTACTTAGGAATTAGGGAATAAATTCATTGAAATTATGACCCTGGAAGACTCCTAAAGAGGTTGTATAAAAGCAACTACCGCTCTGCTGAAAATAGATCAGTAAAATAAATCTGAGACATTGGACACACAGATTTGTTGTTTGAAATTAATTTATTAAAAATATTTACAGTACGCATACATGCATCTTAATCAATTGCTCTAGGATGCCTTTATAGTCAATGGAAAACAAGAAAAAAACATTTCAAGGGCAGAATTCATCTGCATATGTTAGGTTTCTATTTCAAGATGAGCTTCTAAAAGTACCTATTTCTCTTCCAAAATCACTTAGGGTGGTAAGCTTAGACAAGAAGGCTACAATGCAGAAAGTTAATTTTGGCCAAGTGAGTCATCATTGAGTCTTTAATAGGTTGTGCCAGTCTTTCTGAATCTTTCTGAAATAAACAAAAAAAGACTGGTGAATATCTGTGGTGAGAATCAATCACAATAAAATAATAAGAATAAATATTTAGTTATATTATCTGCCAAATTCTGCTGCCTACTGCAAGCTGCAAATCTATTGCAAGGTAGACATAACCTTGTTTACAGTGAAGTCAGTAAAAAGCCTGCCATACAAATAAGTGGAGACTTATGCTGTTGTTGGTCACTTCCTTAGTCTGAAAGAAAAAATACCCTACAGAATCTTTAAGCTATAAATTTAGTGTAGATTGAACTGAACTAAATTAAAATTCACTGTAAATAAAACTTGACTACATACTCAGTGTAGTTCACTATCAGTGAAAATCATTATTACAAAACATTAATGAAGATCTGGCAAACTAGCTTAAAATAGAAAGTAATTTGTAATATAATATCTGATTCTCCACAGAGAACAATCATAAAAATTTTATGCTTTTCAACAGTTGTGCATAAAAATACAATATGATATATGAAGTTATCAATACTTGATATTTATAGACATTTTTTCTGCTTATTGAAGGGTTATTTAAATTTAAATAGTATTGAATAGTAATAAATATGGGGAATAATTTCTGTTAATATCATCCTTTGTCAGTTTCTAGGAGTTTCATATCTTCCACAGACATTTTTTTCCATATTTCAAGGCCACAGTTTGATTTCAATTGAAGTAATGAAATAAAACAGTAAAACAAATATATGAACTACCATGTTATTTAGCAATATATACATGTGTGTTTGTGCAAGTATACATAAACATATTCATATATACATAATTGCATACATTATGTGCAGACATATATGTATGTAAACATTTACTCACAGTTAACTAAATAACTTTATTAGTATGCTCCTGATTCTAAAAGACTTTCCTATGTTCTTTTTCTAAGAAGGTGTATCAGAATCCTATAAATCTACGTAGATTAATGCTTAGAATTGAGTAAAGTTTAATAGAAATGATTTCATGCAAAGAATCATTATTTATCAAGTTTCATTTACTCAGAAAAGAAGGTAATGGGTCACCATTAACATAGTTGGATTCATGGTTAGAACTACTGTGAAGCACTGCTCTTTACAGTAGGGCATTTATTGAAACAAGGAATGCAACACACCTGTCTAAATGTCTCACCTGGAAAAGGAATGATATCATTAACCCTAACAACACAGAATCACATAATCACAGAATCATAGAATGGTAAGGGTTGGAAGGGACCTGTGGAGACCATCTAGTTCAACCCCCCTGCTAAGGTAGGTTAGCCTAGAGCAGGTTGCACAGGAACGTGTCCAGGCGGGTTTTGAATATCTCCAGAGAAGGAGACTCCACAGCCTCGCTGGGCAGCCGGTGCCAGTGCTCTGTCACCCTCACAGTAAAGAAGTTCCTCCTCATGTTCAGGTGGAACTTCCTGTGCTCCAGTTTGCACCCGTTGCCCCTTGTCCTGTCACTGGGCACCACCTAAAAGAGTGTTGCACCATCCTCTTGACACCTGCCCTTTAGATGTTGTCACGGTTTAAAGCTGGGCTGGCTGTTAAGCGAACAACAGTTGCTCTTTGTTAACCCCCTCCCTCC
>VZSC01016317.1:74227-109157 GCA_013398225.1 Steatornis caripensis
ACAATGCTATGTTTGCACAAAAAGTAGTATCAAACTTCTTTTTGTTAACATCCTCCTCATTTTTATATATTTTTATATATTTTTATACTTTTTAATTATATTTCATGTAAAATGATAAATAATGCATATTGAAATACAAAAATATATTTTATGTTTTGTTGCTTATCATAATCCTATATACTTAGAATCTGATATTAAATAAGTTGAAGGCAAATGTAATTCATAATCTATTATTTTTTTGTCTGTTATTTCTTCATGTTCTGAATGTTATTAGCTTAGGTTTTCTCCAAGAAACTAGCAACAACAAATCTCAGACAATAATTGTTCAGTAGTTCCCACTGTGTGCATGCACAGACACAAAGTCATAACTCCTTAACTCTCGTCCTGTTGAATACTATTTATTTAAGTACTGCCTCTTCAGAAGTTATTTTTGTAACCTAATTATTGCAGTTTCTCACAGGAGAAGTTCATCTACAAATGCAGTTGCTCAAACTGACTTTCAAATCAGAGGTTGTCATACATGTAAAATCTCCTTTCCACACTTAATTTGGAGTTCATAAGTCTATACTTTCACTATTTGCAGAAAAAAAAATTTTATGCTATCTTCTATTTTCCAAGGAAAAGTCCGCATATACATTTCAATTTTTTTTCGTTCTGTAGATAACTGTTCTGTTTCACAACACCACCTGTCAAAAATGGAATGCCTTTGTACTCACTTATAAGCCTTGTGCATTTGGATTTCAGAGTTTCCATTTGCTCCTTACAATATAGAGCTAAGATATGTATGTAAAAGGACAATTTTTAATCTCTTCATAATTTTCTTTCTACTCATAAGTAGCTGTATTGCTAGCTCAGCACTAAGCAACACGTTAGCTTTACTAACTTCCTCTAAGGTTGTACCTGGGGAAAAGTTGTAATGAACTGGATTAATTTCTTGGTCAGTAAATAAGTCAAAGGCAACCTAGTTTTGTTTTGTTTTGTTTTCTTACCTTTTCCAATCAACAAATTTATTGAAAACTAAAATATTTTTTTAAACTTCTCTATTCAGGTTTTAATTAATTTTAATAATATTGTAGTATCAATTCTACAATTTCCCAGTAAGACTATTAGGGAGAGAAAAATTCTGACAGAAATCAGAAAATTTTGAACCATAAGCAGAAACTTTTAAGGCATTTATTGCTCTTCCTTTACTAATGTTTGAAAACCTTGCTCAATGTTCACATGTTTACAGCTGAGCTTTTCAGATATTGAAAATTTTTCAAAGTTTTTCATCTTCTGTGTGCTGCCTGGAAATCCACGCCTGCTCTTTCAACTTCCTTTTTTAAATGAAAGTCCTTGGAATTGCTAGATTTGAAAATACTTGGTTTAGTTCTGTCTCCTCAATTCACTGAGCCTTCTTATATGCTGAAGATGACTCACAGAAGGCAATAAGTGTAGTAGCCAGAATAAATCTCAGATGTTTACTTGGAGCCTCAAAAGTCATTACCTATTCCTTCAGATTTTGTAAATGAATTCACCTAAAAACTTGTTACATTCAAGGCACCAAATATTTATTTTTATGGATGTGAAAATACAAAGAAAATTTTTGTTCTGGAGTATATGCAATATACTACATGACTAGTTCTGATGATTTAAATTTTGTTTAAAGATTCAGAAATTTACACCTATTGGATTTAAGATCCTCCATTATAAAATCCCACTAAAAATTTGCAGTTAACTTGGTGAAGAGTACCCATCCGAACTTACAGAATTAAGTTACATAGCCTCTAATTATTAGTAAAAAGATCAAATGTAAGATTGTTTCTCTAATATTTGAAGTCTTTTTTTTTCCTCTTTATTGTCATTATGAGGGGAATTCTATAACCGTAGTGCACCAATCTCATCAAAGGAATAATATCTGAGAAACTGAATCGCAGAATCACAAAGCCACAGAATGGTAGGGGTTGGAAGGGACCTCTGGAGATGATCTAGTCCAACCCCCCTGCTAAAGCAGGTTAGCCTAGAGCAGGTTGCACAGGAATGCATCCAGGCGGGTTTTGAATATCTCCAGAGAAGGAGACTCCACAACCTCTCTCTGGGCAGCCGGTTCCAGTGCTCTGTCACCCTCACAGTAAAGAAGTTCCTCCTCATGTTCAGGTGAAACTTGCTGTGCTCCAGTTTGTTCTTGTTGCCCCTTGTCCTGCCACTGGGCTCCACTGATAAGAGTCAGGCCCCATCCTCTTGACACTTGCCCTTAAGATTATTTATAAGCATTTATCAGATCCTTTCTCTTCTCCAGGCTGAACAGACCCAGATCTCTCAGCCTTTCCTCATAAGAGAGATGCTTTAGTCCCCTAAACATCTTCATAGCCCTCAGCTGAACTCTCTCCAGTAGTTTCCTGTCTCTCCTGATCTGGGGAGACCAGAACTGGACACAGTACTCCAGATGTGGCCTCACCAGGGCAGAGTAGAGGGGAACGATCACCTCCCTCGACCTGCTGGCCACACTCTTCTTAATGCACCACAGGCCTTCCTGGCCACAAGGGCACACTGCTGGCTCATGGTGAGCCTGTTGTCCACAAACACTCCCAGGTCCTTCTCTGCAGAGTTGCTCTCCAGCAAGTCAACCCCCAGCCTGTACTGGTGCACGGCATTATTCCTTGCCAGGTGCAGGACCCTACACTTGCCCTTGTTGAACTTCATCATGTTCCTCTCCACCCAACTCTCTAGCCTGTCCAGGTCACGCTGAATGGCAGCACAGCCTTCCGGTGAGTCAGCCGCTCCCCCCAGCTTTGTATCATCAGCAAAACTCTGTCCCTTCATCCAGGTCATTGATGAATATGGTGAACCTTCCAATTGGATATATATTTTAACACTAGATCCTAAGAAATAATATAATACATAGTATAATGCATTTTATTCGTGATACAGGGCAACGTTGTGCCAAAACAGAGAAACGTATAGCCACAGTGTTGAAATGTCAGTACATTTATCAAGATTCCTGATTTATATAAATAAATATATTCATTTTCAGGCATCTGAAAGCAGGAGTTAGAAATTAAAAAAGGGTTTAACATGGAGTTACTAATCCTAAAATAATGATGGCAGATGAATTTTTTTTTTTTTTTTAAACCTTTCATGTGTCTGGAGTCTGAAGAGGAATTGGTCTAAATGTAATATAGACATCTGCTTTTGAGGTCAATATTTAGTCTTTATTTAGAGTTAGAAGAGAATAAATAGGTATCTTTGGGGCGCATTTTCTCTTTAATTTTAAATTAGACTCTAAAACATTTCAGGTCACTCACGATCTAAAGTGCCTATTTTTTCCTGTTGACTAGAAGGAAAGCCTAAGTGTAGATACCTTCAATACAGAATTGATGAAATTAGACATGATTCATTTACTCAAAAAGCCTTTGAGAAAGGAGTGAATAAATCTTTTCTACTCCGTGAAGAGTTACAGGATCATAACTGTGAGAATATAGTGTTATTGTACGGCAAATATTGTTTTCTCTCTGGAAAAAAAACGTATTTCTAAACTAAATATTGCAGCAGATCATGTTCTGTGCCTGGAGCTTGGCTATTTATACTGCATAACTGTTCAAATCACACCCAGTAACAGTTTTGGACCATACCAAAAAGCATTCTCCCAAATAACTACTGCACATAGTATGGCAGAGCATTGGCCAGAGACAGTTTAAAACAAGGACTAGGATGAGAATACCCAGTTTTTAAGGTTAAGACACATTAGTGGATTGCTTACAGTTGGTCACAGTGCCAGAAAACTGTCTGGCAGATCACATACAGCAAATACGTAAGAAGGTACAGTCTCTAACCTGCCAAGCTTAGGAGTGCACAAATACAATCTCTTCTGCTAAGAACATTTCTATTTTAGCATACCATGAAAAGAACTGCACACCAATATGTCTTTAGAACGTACAATACTAACTTTATTATAATTATTATTTCACCCTTTTTCAGAACATTCATATGACATCTGCAGTACTTTACTCTTGTCCTGGGATGACACACTTTTCGTCAGTGTGTGTAGTCTGAGGTTTTTTTTATAATCAAAATATTTAATGTAATTTATTTTTCTATAAACTCTAAATGTTTATATTGGTCACTAGCTTTGGACCGATTGTGTGATGAACTCCTGCTTATAAATGAGTCAGTATATTTATTAAGCTTATTTAAATATAGGGCACAAACAAAATGATTTTCTAATTTAAACGATGTATTGAAATGAAACATTCTGAAATACATAGTAATGGCTACTTTTCATTGTATTGGCTGTTAAAATACTCCAGTCTTAGAAACACACTTTTGTGGAGATATGAAAGAAAAAAAAAAGTTCAACTTCATAGGCTTTGTGCCAGCCTATGTGCAAGCTGTCAGGAAAACCAACAGCTGGCTTGCCCATGCTACAGTAGTTCTACTTTTTCTATGACATGAAATCATACCATATGCCCCATTAGAGAAGTGTGTGGAAGGGACATTAAAATATTATGAAATCTGTCTCCATAAAGACATTAATATATAACAGCATTTTCTCCCATTTAACAAACTTGAGGCTTAAGTTTCTTAGATTACAAGTATTTATATCTTGAGTACTAGTTTTAATGCTTTAAGCAGAGCATCTGTATTACTACCTTGACCTTTTTCCACTGCTATTGCAGACAAAAAACACAAATAAGCATGCATTGTAATCATATAACCTATTATAAAGGAAAAGAGGTAGCAGGCAAAATGTAAACAGAAGTCACTAATGATGAAGAAGTCTGAGATGTTAATACATTTATCCCTCATGCTTTATTTAGAACTAGCTGTAATGAAATAAATAAAATATTTTCCATAATATTCAAGGTTGTGAAATCAATGAACTGCATGTAAACAGAAAAACCCAAAGTATATAAGCAGTATTTGTGCTTTTAAATATTTAGGGTTCTGAAATACAGTCAGATAAATAAAAACAGAAACAAGCATCTTATTTTTCTCATGCAATTTGAATATCCATAAAAACAAATTAACTTGAAAGATTTTAGTATCAATTACTACTCAGATACTTTTTGGTGCCTGAATATGAAGCTAGTTATCTATTTTTCAGGAGTGTTTAAAGGCAAAATAAGACATTGGTATTATATTATTTTAAGTTGCATGCTTTCAGTCATTAATCTTTTCCTACATATTTACCTTGAAAATGAATACTTAATTCCAAAATTCAGGGAATTAGAACCAAATGAAAATCCCCAAAAAATTTATTGATAAGAATGTAACGAATAAAGGTCTGTGATCTACTAAATTGTTGATCTATAGCTAAGTTGGATGACGTAATGCACCTGTGCAAGTGTTTCTGGTAGTCCTATTAAAAAGGCATTAGAATACTGTAAGGTATTGATTAAAATACCATTTATTAGAGATTACATGAACAAAGAAAAAGAGTTTTGATAACCTTACATCCCTTCCATAACCTTACATGTTCTGCTGCATTGGATGGACCTCCAATTCAGGCAAAGCACATGGCACACATCCTGTTCATGAAGAGATTCCTTCTTTAGAGTTTTAACAGCACACTCCTAGAACACAGAACTCTATTCATCATTTCTACTGTCAAGCACAAAGATGTTCACACAAGAACATACTGCTTTACCTTAACATAAAGAGATAGACATGCAGGTGGTTTAGTGTCATTGCCAAGTAGGAGATGCCTACAAGTCCATTTGCTGTGATCAGCTGGCTAAGTTGATCCAATGGCCAAGGCGTATGTTCAGCACAACATCAGCCTGAAGACAAAGTGCTATTCTTGGCACAGTACAGGCCTGTACATACTCATGTTAACTGTTGGGTGAATCATTAACCCCTTGATGTGCAGCAGTCTTCCAGTTAGAATCACTACTGACCCTTTGTGTTTCTACAAGCGTTACATAAACTTTTCTGAGAAAATTAAGGTAGAAACACAATACTTTTAAAACTACACATCTGGAAAAAAAATTGGTTAAATTCCTGAATATTAATTTATCTGAAATTAAGTAGGATGTTTTGTCTTTTCTTTCTTTCTCTGATGAGTCTTTGGAAATCTTATGTGGAAAGTCTATTGGAAGGATTACAAAAAGGAAAAAAAGTGTTTTTAGAGAAACTATTAAAGTGGTAGTGTTTTCATTTTTCTTCTGTATGGTACTTCCTGAATCTGTACAATGGATAGATCCCAGTTTAATAAAGAAGCTGCTGATTTTGCTTCATTCAGGTAACAAGTTGAGGTTTTTTAACCAAACTGTGGAGTTTTCTTTATACAGCCACTGAAGTGGCTGTCTTCTTTTCAAGAGCATATAAACTCGTTTCCCTAGAAAATTCATGAGTTACATCATTGTTTCCACCTGGAAACACCAAACTTGTGGCAGTAAACATTTTAACACAAATTTTACACTTCAAAGTCAACATTACTGGTTCTCTATCTACACTTGTCTTTACAAGTATTTTATTTCAGTTTCTATGAAACATGAAAGCTGTTAAACTTCACTTGCTTTTATAGTAATAGCAAGAAACAATAACTATAAAACACTCCACTACGTAAAATATAAAATTGAGCTCTTCAGCAGCAATTTGTAGGAGAGAAAAGATATTATTCAACAAATAAATCTTCACTGAAATTACTTATATATATGTTATCAAGCATCACAGATTTGAGGGGGGATTCCAATGTTGACGTGTTAAGTTTTCCAAAGTGAGTCATTTATAGCAGCATATCAAAATTGCTACTGATAAAAAAAAAAAAACATTTAATATGAGTATTCTAACAGCTGAAACTTATAAACCGCAAGCATCACATCTAGACATTTTAATTTAGAGCTATACAATCTGGAGTTGAATTCTGCAATCTTGATTTCTGGACTCTTACTCTGTTTTTTCCAGATCTTATCTATCCTTGTGTCTTCAGAAGTATTTTATATTATTCATTTACTTATATCCAAAGCAACCTCCAGAGGATGTTCGAATTAACTTGTATAACTTGTCATTTGGTTTGCACAATTAGACATATGACCAACTCTAAAGATTAACGTAGAACTTCAGGTGAGCACTTCTGAAAATTAAATTGGCTGGTTGCCTTTTCGTCTTAGACTGACCATCTGTGCCAGACTGACCTTCCTATGTTGAGGTAGTATTTAGTAATAATATTTGCACCCACAAAGTAATTCAATCTCTCCTAATTCCCTGTCATAAGCAGAATTACTAACAGAAGCAAACAATAGGTTATTTTCATGCAAACAAGCTTTTAAAACATAGCATAATCTAAATGCTTTGATAAAATACCTTTCCCTGGGATACGCAGACCGTGATGTATATGATAAAGCATTTCCTGGAGACTTTTAGTGAAGTCTAATAAGATTTCATCACTTTGATATTAAAGATATTTCATGGACATGAGAGAAAATAGCATAGTTTAAAACGTGTCAAAACTGAATAACCAGTCTTCGTTTGTTTCATTGAGATGACAAGTAATGTAATTAAATGTGCTGTGCCTTGCTGGCATTTGAGCAGACTCCTTTTATCTAGAGCTGCACCTGTGATTTAAAGTTAACTATAAACAATATTCTTCCCTTTGTTCTCTAAGTGCCAACTCATTAGTTAAAATCCTGCTGCCTCATGGTGTAGCAGTATCTGCTGAAAAAAAATCAGTTAAAGTAAGCTTCTCAAGAAAGATCTTTCAGAAGAAAACTTTATGTTGTTTTCAGTAACAAATACTGATATTTGAGTTTAGTATTTAACTTTACAAAATATTATGATATTATAGTGCATGGGGAAAAATGAATAAACAAACAAAACCAAGGAATAAGCATATCCTTTCCATTTCCTTTTCCATCCTAGTCTTGCAACTTGCAGTATACTGACAAAGCCTTTTCCCCTTAAACTGAATTCCAGAAACTTTGTATGAGAATGAGGTAAAACAGCAGGCAGGACTAGTCTGCCCAACTTCATCAAACCATTATGATGACTTCCACATTAATCTCTACTCAGGTGTGACAGTTTAAATTGAAAATGCTTGCAGCTGTGTGCTGAAAGAACTAATCATTGGCATTTATTTTATTTGATGCTTGTGTCTTATTTATTTGAGTTACAAATGTATTTATTCAGTAGCTCACTTCCATCTGCACAGAGATTTTTGATGATACCTACCTCTTTAAATCTAGTGGAAAATTTAGGATTGAACTGCATACGTCACTTACAAGATAAGTTACCAACTTTGATTCAAGGCAACTGCTCGGCCTATCGTGACAATAACGTATGCTAAACTGCTTCCCAGTTTGAAAATAGATAAGACATCTTTTTAAAAATGAATAGTTGAAAAATCACACATTTGTCCACTAGGTGAAACACTGTCATCTGGTGACTTGATTAAACAGATGGTATGTTTGTCCCATGGACTATTAAAAAACAAGAGGAAGTCAGGTTTTTTTCTCCTGTCAAGGAATTAAATGTTACAACTACTAAGACTGGAGAAAAATACATTATTTGTATTTAAATGATTGAGTTGAAAGTTACCAACTTCTACATTGTTTTGAGTATTTTTAACTTTCCTTCTTGTTTTCAATAAGTTGTATGGGCCTTAATTCTAAGACTACCAAAGTTGTTAAAATATTTTAAAAAGACAATAGAGTGCTAATTTCTTAGGCACCTTTGCCCAAAGTAATGACTAAGACCTTTGTGTAATTATATGGGTTACAAAATTTTAAAATATTTACAGATTTATGAAAGTAAACTGTGGATTACTATTCCATTGTTTTGTCATGCCACTATGTAGTACTAAGACTTTGAAATTTTTCAAAGGAGACTAGAGCAATTAGTCAGAGTGTGGCAGAAAACAAAATTTTAGAAAACAACAAAATTACTAGAATGTACATTTGGAGACATTCAAGTTACCTGAGGATAGGCTTCAGAGTTGATAAACTAGAGAAGTTTCATTTTTGTTTGGTTTTTTTTTTTAAATTTGGTAAACTTTAAGACATTTTAAATGTGTCTGGAATTGAATACAATGTTATATTATTAAAACTAATGAAAACAATAGGAATGGAAAGAAGATCAATTATAACTGTACTTATCTTGCTGAGCATGTTGAAATCAATATTTATTATTCTAATTAAGTAAATATTCTAAGACAGTTTTCCAAAAGCTGTATATTTATATAATTATTTAGATATAAAATTTTACATATAGAAAAAGATTTTAAATGTGATTCAATTAAACATAGAAAATGTTATGCAATCTCTTGTAAAGAATTTAGCTATTCTATGTTTTCACGTAATCATGAAATATAAAACCACCTCAATATATAGATAGCATGCTACTGATATGATAGGAATGCAGTTAATTAATTATTAATTTGAGTGTTAACAAGGTTTAGTCTGATGTGTAAAATTAAATATCTTTAGAGATTCATAATTGATTTCATAAAAAGTGTACAAAACTATTGCATACTCTGTTGCAGGCAAGTTATACTAGTTAGACTAATATAATGATTCTTTATTCAACAGATTTTCTAGACAACTTCGAAATTCTGGTATTTAGTCATTCAGGTAGTTATGTTCTACTTTTTGAGACTCTGAAGAGGAAATATTATTTAAATATTTATTCCTAGTTATTTACTTGTTCTGAGAATTAAAATGGCAGAACTGTAACTCTTAAGATGATTTTGAGATTCATACATGAATTTTGTTTTGAGGTTCATAGAATCACAGAATGGTTGAGTTTGGGAGGCACTTCTGGAGGTCAGCTGGTCCAACCTCCCTGCTCAAGCAGTGTGCTTGCCCAGTGCCATCTCCAGACAGCTCTTGAGTGTTGCTAACTATGGTGACTCCACAACTTCTGTGGGCAACCTGTGTCAGTGCTCAATCTCTCTCAGAGTAAAACACAACGTTTCCTGATGTTCAGAGAGAACCTCCACTGCTTCAGTTTGTGGCCATTGTCTCTGGTCCTGTCACATGGTACCACTGAAAAGGGACTGATTCTGTCGTCTTTGCACCCTCACTTTGGGTATTTATATACATTGATGAGATAATCCTGAGTCTTCTCTAGGCTGAACAGTCCCAGCTCTCAGTCTTTCCTCATATGATAGATACTCCAATCCCTTCATCACCGTAATAGTCCTTTGCTGAACTGCATGCAGTATGTCCATGTTTCTCTTGTAGTGAGGAGATCAGAACTGGACACAGCACTCGAGATGCGACCTCTCCAGTGCTGAATATGACCTCCATTGATCTGCTGGCAATACTTTGTCTAATTCAGCCCAGGATACCACTAGCTCTCTTTACTGCCAGGACAGATTGCAGGCTCATGTTCAACTACTGTTCACCAGGACTTCCAGGTCCTTTTCTGCCAAGCTGTTCCCCAGCTGGGTGGCCCCCAGCATAAACTGATGCATGGAGTTGTTACTCCCTAGGTGAAGGACTTTTTGCATTTTTCTTACATCTCTTTTGGGAAACAGAGAATCCCTAAGCATCACTGCACTGATTATAACTCAAGCCTACTAATGGAAAATATTGGACAGCGGGAGAGGTTTGAATACCGTAATTTCTCCCAGACTAGTTCCATAAGTCATAGCCGCAGATGAGTGCTGCTACTAACCTGAAATATATTATTCACAATTTTATTTCAGGTACAGTGAGACTAGACTGTTGGTGCCTCATTGCATATTTTATTTTGATTTCATTCTTGTCTCTAAAATACTTAAGCAGTCTGATTTTTTAAAAAAACCTCTTCCTTTAAATTCCTTTGTTCAGGCAATGACTCAAGAACTAGATAACCTTTGTTAAAAAATGCAAATTTAGATTTAACTCAAATAGAGATAGTTACTTTCATAAATCTAATTTTATGGTTCTGCAGTCCGGAAATCTGAATCTTCCTCAAAATAGAAAGAGAAAAGCTCTTTTAGATGAACTGTAACTTTTGTTTTGAGATAGAATTAACTGTTTTATGGAGACTCCCATATGTTTCTGTGAACTAAAGAGGAATTAAAAAAAAATTAGTCTACAAATGTGACCTCCAGGTAACAGAACTTATGTAAAATGAACCTAACTGCAAGTGTCTGAGGCATTTTCATTGTAAAAGTTAGATTTGTCTCTCAAACTCACACACTGGACCCGTGAGTGTCTATCTTACGTATCTTATGTATCATTCCCTGTTTGTGTTCTTTACCATGTGAATTATCTTTTTCTAAGGCAGAGGTGCTTCAAAGGGACTAGCTCTACCCAATATATATAAAAGCTCTTCAGTGTCACTTGGCATCAGAATACAAGCTAGTGCCTTTTCAGCATTTATAAACAGATATAGATGATTCATGTCCCCAAATACTTTAAGACAGGATTTTGTAATATTTATGTCTTGACTTTTTGCACTTGTTTCACCCAAGCTGCATTTAATGTTCTGAAATGTTTCTTTATGTTAAGCCCAGATTGCCTAAAATAAAGCCTTTTTTAAAAGAGCTGACCAAAAATATTGTTTTGAGTTTAGCCTTAAAAATCTTATCACAGGGCAATAGATAGGCTGGGAATGTCAGAAGAGTTAAAATCAGGTGTGCTAAGCCCCTGGAGAGCATCCTAACCAATAGTTCTTCTTTTCTTGCTACGTGCCCTTTTTTCTTGTCTGAGTGATGTTATTTTGGCCTTCAGTCTCTGTAGCCATGCAAAAAATGTGTTTTTGTCCTTCTGTGGAGTAATTTTACTCAACAAAAATATGTACAATGTATGTATATGTGTGTGTAGAATCAAATGATCCATTTAGTTTTCCAATGATTTTTTCACCTATATGTGTTATGATTGTACATTTATTTTAGCTAAGTCATTAAGCCTCTCCTTTAGGAAAGAACCTGAAGATTAATTACCTTAATGTCAAATAACAGTCAGTTCTATAAGTGCAGGGAGAAAGGAAAATTTTCTTGTAACCAAGAAGGCAAGACCAAAGAATTTTTGTAACTTAGACTTACTGTTGATATATATAATATATGTATATAACGCATATATGTGACATATGTTGATATATATAACAAGCTGCCCTTAGGTAAGTTTTTGTTTTGTTTTTGTATTTGTTTTGTTTCCTTGAATTATCCTCAGCTTCCATAAAGGAAGAACAATGGACAGATTATCATTCTATCCTCAGGCTAGTAAATTTTCATACTTTTCATCTTCCTGCCTTACACAGTATTGTAGTCTGCCAACGAAAAATGCAGAAATCTAAATCCAACATACTTCAGTAAGCTATCCATTACATAGCTCAACCTAAGAACAACTTCACTCTTTCATAAGGAGCAGCGAGTCACAAAAGGGTGTAATATCCCTGCTATTCTCCTTTTGCATGAAGTACAGGGGGTTATCAAGGATTGTGCTAACAGGTCAAACTTCTAAATATCAAGAGGCAATCTTCATGCTATGCCTTCAGCACCGTATTTTTCCTACTGAATAGCTCTTTGCTTTCTTCTTCACAATTGTCCTTACAGATCATTATTGAATGGAGTTATATTTGATTATGAGCAATACTTTATAAATACTTGCAATTTTTTACTCTCAGCTGGAGCTATGTATTTTAAGTAACCTATCAGATAAGATCTATAAAATATAGAAAAGCTAATCAATAAAAACTAGAATAAACAACATAAAATAAAGCTATATTAAGCACTCAATTAAAGATAGAATCATAGACTCATTTAGACTGGAAAAGACCTTTAAGATCATCAAGCCCAATCATTACCCTAACACTGTCAAGTCCACCACTAAACCATGTCCCTAAGCACTACATCTACACGTCTTTTAAATACCTCTAGGAACTCAACCACTTCACTGGGTGGCCTGTTCCAACTCTTAATGACCCATTCAGTGAATAAATTTTTCCTGATATCCAATCCAATCATCCCCTGGTGTAACTTAAGACCATTTCCTCTCATCCTATCACTTGTTACTTGGGAGAAGAGACCAACACCTACCTCACTACAACCTCCTTTCAGGCACTTGTAGAGAGCGAGAAGGTCTCCCCTGAGCTTCCTTTTCTCCAGGCTAAACAATCCCATTTCCCTCAGCTGCTCTTCATAAGACTCATGCTCCAGACCCTTCACCAGCTTCATTGCTCCTTCCAGTTTCAGGACCTTAATGTTTATCTCTCCATTATATTTTGATGATAAAAATTAATTCTTTTATTTACGAAATCTGTTATGAGTCCCAGAACATGAATTATACATAAACTTTCATAATTATTTATTTCTGGAAATTAAAATTGAACTTTGATCACAGGATGATTCAGTAGTTTAATTAGCTATTAATATCAAAATAATTTTATTATAATAAATTTTCTGTACATATATTTCACTGGAAAAGGAAATTATTATCAACATGGAAATCTTTATATTTTCATACATTTGACTAATAAAACTGGGCTGATAACAGCAGGTCATGAAAAGTTACAAAAATACTTTTTGAAATACTGAAAATATTTAACTAAATTGTGTGATATACTCTTCACTTATAAAGCATAAGTTTTTTGACACCATGTCACTAAGAAAATTTTACTTGACTAAGAGTAGGAAAAAAGTGAAAATGAGATCATTAGATCATATGTAAAGAACAACAGGAAAAATATGTGAACATACAGGCCAACAATTTTTTAAAATGCCCTGTGAAATTGGTTTCTAAATTTGCAAGAAAAAAAACTTTTTATCACTCAAAAATCATCTGTACATATCAGCTTCTACTACTAGATGAAATCTACTGATTATATTGGTTTTTGTAAGTCGCTTTCTTATAAAAATATTTTCTTGAGGAATTAAAATTCTGACAGCTGGCTTTCTCAGGTTTGACAGTTTTTCTTGCAGGTGTAGAGATTTCTAAAATCTCTATTTAGGGAATAGAACTTGTGAAAAAAAACAGTGAAAGTTTGAAATCATGCATTGTTACTTAGTATCAATATCAATAAAATATTCATATGTGCTGAAATGGTAAGAAAACATAATTTTGACAATGTTTTATTTTCCTTCTTATAATTTTTGTTTTCTCTTCCTTTCAAAATCAAAACTTTAGAGGGAAGTTTATAAGTGAGATTTAAAATGTTTATTTACCTCACATTTGCAGTGGAATAAAGGAACACACTAAGCTGATGTTGTAACTCAGCTCACTTGCACTAGTTTGTTAATCTGAATCCCTACACAATGTTAACCACTCATTTTTCCTTAAATACACAGCAGAAGAGAAAATTGTGTTTAAAAAGAGTGGTAAACAGGTTTGACTGCAATACAACAGCTAAGGATAAATTTCTGTTTCCTACAAAATGCAAACTTTGTAAGCATATGGAGAACTGGACAGGAAGACTTCATAACCATTGCCAATTTTTTTATATGTCAAATGATAATGGATGTGGTATGCCATATGTTAACAAGGATGAGTAGAGAGCATATGCAAAATTGCAAGCAGAAAATCTATCAATGTATAAGTGATAATTTCTTTCATAGTTTGAAGACAGCTGAACTGATCTTGCTTGAGCAGGAATTCCCACACAAAGAAAGAAAATGTTCTTTGTAGTTACATCAGATGTATCCACCCTGATAATGACCAGAGATTTTAGGACCACTGCGTCCTTGCTTTTTCACATGCTCTCCTTGCTTTTTTGTGCATTTACCTTGCTTTTCCTGAGCTTATGGTGACTATTGCCAGGCCCACAGTCCCTGGAGGATGGGGCCCACAGCCAATCAGGACTCACCACAGATCAGACTTGATGAGGGTACAAATGGAGGCCTAATGGAGAGTTGATTTTTGATGGTCCTCCTCAGAGCAGTGGGTCTGCATTTGGGGACTCTCCCCTCGGGTCAAGATGTTGCCCAAGGTAACTTCCTTGGCTGGTGAGCAGTCCCACAGAAAGATATCTGGGGGTTTGGGTTGATGGCAAGTTGGATATGAGTCAACAGTGTGCTCTGGCAGCCAAAAGGGCCAACCATGTCCTTGGTTGCATCAAACACAGTATATCTAGCGGGTCAAGGGAGGTGATTGTTCCACTTTGAGTATTGTGTGCAATTTGAGGCACCTTAATACAAGAAGGGNTCATCTCACTGTCAAATCAGGAAAGAAAGCATACAGATCAATTGCCACCCAGAAAAGCTAATGGAATATTTCCTAAACTAAACAAACACAACAATAGCTTTACCTGGTATTTCATGAAATAACCATCCCATTTTCAGCAATTTAAAATATTTTTGAAACTGTGTGTAGATATAATTATTCTTTATATTTAAAATATATAACCATATATAAAAATTTATATATTTAGTAGTAGAGTGAAACTATATATTGAAATGTAGCTTTTATTGCAATATTTATGCTCAATGCTGTAAAAACCAAGATGACGTAAACAAGCTGCCTCAAGGACAAGAAAATCTAAACGAGTGATTTATGTTGTCTCCCTAGAAAATGTCAAGACATTCTGTAATCCCCAAATAGATGTGTAAGTCTCCCCAGACTTTAGGCTTATCAGATAATATTAGGAAAGGGATTTAATAAGATCAACTGATTATAAAGGTATTTGGATAGGTAGCTCAGAATACCTCTCCACACTTTCTTGCAATGNTCAAGACGGTGAAAGGCCTTGAGGGCAAGACTTGGGAGGAGTGGCTGAAGTCACTTGGTTTGTTCAGCTTGGAGATGGAAAGGCTGAGGGGTGCCCTGATTGCAGTGGGGTGTTCAAGGAGGGCAGCAGAGGGGAAGGTGCTGTTCTCCTCTTTCTGGTGACCAGCAATAGAACATGAGGAAATGAAATGAAGCTGGATCTGGGGAAGTTTTGATTGGACATTAGTAAAAGGTTCATTACTGAGAGGGTGGTCTGTCACTGGAACAGGCTCTCCTGGAAAGTGGTCACAACATCAATCATGTCAGAGTCCAAGGAGCATCTGGACAATGCTCTTAGTCATANGAAATGAAAGCTCCCTTTACCTAGATTCACAGTAAACTTCCAGCTGTTTAACTATGTGTAGTGTCTGGCTAGGATGGAGTTAATTTTCTTCCCAGCAGCTTTTAAGGAGCTGCGCTTTAGGTTTGTGACTAAAACAGTGATGATAACACACCAATGTTTTGGTTGTTGCTAAACACTGCTTGCACAGCATCAAGGTATTCTCTGCTTCTCATTCTGTCCCAAAAGTGAGCAACAGTGAGGGGGTGGACAAGAGGTTGGAAGGGGACACGGTCATGAAAGCTCACTCAAAGTGACCAAAAGAATATTCCGTACTGTAGAATATCATGTTGCAGCAATAACATTGGGGGAAATAGTCTTNTTAAGATTTACACTGACATATGTCTTCTGGTGTTACACAGTGGATCTTTGAACTTTAACAGAATATGTATACCTGCTAAATTTCAGTACAAATATTGGAAGTAAAATTCATACCATCTCTCTTCATGTAAGTTTAGGAAGAGATGGCGCTTAAGGGCTCATTTAATTTAATTTTGTGCTGCAAAGTTAAAGATGTGCTTCATAGAATCACAGAATGGCAGGGGTTGGAAGGGANTTCCAAAGCAGCTGTTGCTCAGAGAATCTCTGCGCATTGATCTGCTTGTGGGAGGAGGGGAGTGACTATATTTGAATTGTTTGATTTTGGGCTTTTTAGTTTTGTTCTTTTTATTTTCTTTACTTCCTGCGTGGTTTCCCTCCCCTCCCCCTTTTCCTTCACCTCTTAAACTGTCTTTATGTCTACCCATGAGTTTTTACCTTTCGCTCTTCTGCTCCACTACCCCATCCTGCTGGGAGGAGGTGGATGGTGAGTGAGTGTCGTGTAGGTGCTTAGTTCTGGCTGGATTCAACCACTAAAGTCCTATTTAGAAGTCCTATTTAGCAGCCAAAGTTGGTTTTGAGGGGTTTTAGATAATGACAGATTTGACTGGAACCTGCTAGACTGAATTTATAGTTGTTGTAACCGCTTAGTACTTGGCAGGTAGTTACATGTAATTACTTGTCACAATGTTGACTTGTTTCCTTTCAATACAGTTTTCTTTGTTACTTTGCCTGCTCTGGAAGAACTATGATAAAAACATTGGCCTTTAGCCTAATCTGCTATTTAGGCACTGCATTGCTGTCATCCCAGCATTCTGGGAACCAAATTGTGGATACAGTTAACAATCACATTTTTTCTCCTCTTTTTCTCTGGAAGCCAATATATGGGAGAAAATAAGAATGGTACCTCCCCCTTCTTCTCCTCTCGGGTAGATGTTTCCTGCATTATTGCAACCACCCTTCAGTTTCTTGAATCTACCTGTGCAACAAGAATGCCTGTATTGGTGCGTACCATGAATCTGGTTTTGACTTTTCCTGAGGTTAACCAACTGGTTGGGAATGCCACATAGGGCTGTGGCCTGAGATGGCCAGTTTATGGGTGGCTAAATGTGTAGGAGAGTTTCGGGAGGTGCTTAGAGGGCTTGTCACCTCTGATGGTCTGGCACTTTCTGCCCGAACAGGTGTAGAATCCTGTTGAATTGGCAAACCATAAGAAGAAAGGATGTCTTGCCCACACCAAAGAGATGCAAATTCTAGCACTGTGTTGGGATATAGTCTACACCTACCAAGCCTGTGTTCTGCACCCTCAAAGGGGCAACATGGTCTCTGGATCTGAGTACAGGCAAATGAGCACTGTGGCTAATGCAGAGACTGAAGCCTCAACTACAACACTCTCTTCTGTAGTCAATAAGCAACAGTGGAAGCAGAGGTTCACTTGGTGAGTAAGAGAGGAATAGGTTGAAGAAGAATCAGAAGAGGCAGCCTCCTCTGCAGTCAAACAGCCACCAGAAAAGGAGAGGGAAGAGATAGAAATCATAAGCAAGTAAGAAACCACTTGGTTCCTATCCCTGAAAAACCTTCAAGATGTGAAGATTATAGTCATTAATCTTGTCACTTATTTGCTCCAGTGCTTGAATAAGGGGGCCCAAGGTCAAGAATTTGAGAATAAGGAAGCACAGAGGCCAGGATCCCTCACTAGGGACCAGGAAATTGACAAAAGGATTGGAAGAGGGGCAAAAGCATCACCTGTCATGTGTGAAGGCAAGATAACTCATCACGAAAGATCTTGTAAACTTCTGATGCAAGTAAACCACCATTGAGAAAGGTATCCAGTTTCTGAGGGAATTAACGATAGTGGAGGTGATCTACGGCAACTTGAACAATAACCAGGTCTCCAAAGGTCTGGATGACATGCAGTGCACATGGTCTAAATGGCAGAAGTTTGTATAAAATGCACCAACATCGCACATCAGCATCCTGGTGATGTTGTTCTTAAAAGTGGGATCTTTCACCTGGTGTGCAAAGCCAATAGACACACAAGGTCTAGGTATTTGATTTATTACATGTTTGTGCAGATATAAATGCTAGATAAAAGACTAGCACACTGAGGTCACAAAGCTTTGCATATTTATATGCAAAACATATAACATGTTAAATTTATTAATATACATATTTCTAAGTTGTTGGTTAAAAGTTCTTCACCTACATGCAAATTAATGTACATGCTCCCTATAATTTTTAAGATTTCTACTTCCTTGGTCTTTTGAGTTGGAGGGCTTGTTGAGTGGGTGGTCTTTGAGTAAATGGTCATGATCTCCCCCTGGAGGAATTACTTTTCCCTTAGTTTCACTTTGAATTTGACAACACTAAGCAGTCTTTACAGACCGTTAACACACTAAATAATCATTCATTCTGTGATTTTTGTCTTGAGACAGAGACATATTGTTTGAGACAGAGGGATCCTATTTCTTAGTGCCATATTATTATTAGTCTAGGTTAGCCTTTACTTCCCATATGTACATGACTAATGAGGAGATTCTAAGGTGGGGGGTGGGGAGCATTTTACCTTAAAGATTTACAACAGTAACAATGGATAGGACAGACATCAAAGTACCAACTGTGGACAAACTGACTTGCCAGCTCTGGCAATTCAAACCTAATCTCTCTTCCTTCCTAACCCTATGGGCCTGTATCTTGAAGGTGGAGAAACCGTCCTGTCAGTTCCAGAATCTCAAAGAAAATACCCCTCTGCCTTGTCCCTACAGGCCAGCACCTCTGCCATCAAGAGTGCTGTATGGAGCCAGAATTTCTCTGCTCAAGAGAAAGGGAACCCTGAGTGCATGCCACATACAACCTTGTGGTTCTACCTGCATGACCGAAGGAAAGATATGAGGAATTGGGATAGTATACCTACCTTGAACCTAGAAGCCTATGTACACAAACTATGAGGAAAAACAGCTGCCAAAAAAGGTCCACAGAGGAAGGTTGCTTTGGTTGCTATTCAGCGATTCCCCAGACACAATAGAAGGGCTGAGAGTGCTACTCCAGCTTGTGATCCTGATGAAGATGCTTCTGATTTGCAATTACAAGAGACAGGTAATGAATGCTCTGATCAAGAACAGGGAGGCTCTGCTTCTGGTCGGGTGGAGGAAAAGGACAACTAACTGGGTTTACTGGACTGGTGGATTCAATGGCCTGGTGTATCAGACTTGTGGGAGTATAAGGCTCTGGTGGACACTGGTTAACAGTGTACCCTATCAGATACAAGGGGATGGAACAAGTCTAGATTTCTGGAGACACAGTGTGATTCCAGGTGTTGACTGTGTTGGAGACTGAGGTGCGCCTAATAGGGAACAAGTGGCAAAAGCATCCCATGGCAACTGACCTGTAGGCTCCATGTGTTTGTGGCATAGACTACCTCATAAGAGGATCCTGCAAGGATCCAAAAAGGTACTGGTGGACCTTTGGTGTAGTCACTGCAGATGCTATCTAACTTGCTCGACTTCTCAAATGGTTCTTCTGTTGTGGGATTGTTGTATGTAAAAGAACAGCAGGTGCTGATAGCTACCAGGAAGGTGCACTAGCAGCAGTATTGCACCAAGCTTTCCTATTCCCATCCATGACTTAATTCACTGACTGGAGAGCAAAGGAGTGATCAGCAAAACTCACTCGCCCTTTAATAATCCCATATGACTTGTGCGAAAGTCTGATTGAGGGTGGAAGTTAACAGTGGACTGCCGTGGGCTAAACAAAGTTACACCACCATTGAGTGCTGCCATAGTGGAAATGCTAGAACTCCTGTGCAAACTGGAGTTAGAGGCGGACAAGTGGTATGTTACAATTGATATTGCCAATGTGTTTTTCTCAATTCTTTCGGCTGCACAGTGCAGACCACAGTTTGGTCTCACATTGAGGGATGTTCAATACACCCGGAACTGACTACACCAGGAGTGGAAGCACAGCCTTAACATTTACCATGGCCTAATATAGACTGCACTGGAACAGGCTTAAGTCTCCAAAAACTCCAATAAATTCACCCAAATTTTTACATGGGGAAATACAATTGAGGAAATGTTTGTAGAAAGAAAAAAAAAAAGAAATCCAGATCTTTCTGAAAGGTGTTTTTACCTTAAAACAAAAGAAGGTCAAAGGATCTGCACAAGACTCCAGTTCTGAGAATAAAATAGCAACACAGGCATCATCACATGTCAATGGATGTGATCAATAATATAACAGACATGTCCCCATCAGCAAATAAAACAAAACAAAAAATCCCCCCAAAACCCCAAACCAAAACAAAAACCCAAGCTTTCCTAGACATCGTTGGGTTTTTTTGCAAAATGCTTATTCTGGCATACACTCAGATTGTGAGCCATCTCTACTGAGTTATTTGAAAGAAGAACTGTGTTGCCTGGGGCCCTGAACAGTGACAAGCCTTTGAACAGATCAAACAGTAGATGGATTATATGGTAGGACCTGGGTCAGTTCAGACAGTACTAGATGTGAGAAACATGCTTTACACTGCAGCTGCAGAGCACGGCCTTAGGTGGAGTCTCAGGCGGAAAGCACTCAGAGACATCTCTAGTGTTTTGGAGCTGGGGATATACAGGATCCGAGCTCTGCTACACTCTGGCTGAAAAGGAACTGCTAGCAGTGTATGAAAGAATTTGAGCTGCTTCAGAGGTTGGTACAGAAGTACAGCTCCTTTTGGCACCATAATCGCCTGTGCTGTATTGCATGTTGAAAGAAAGAGTCCCCTCTACCCATCATGCAACCACTGTGGAGTAAGTGGGTAGAAGTGATCATGCAACTGGTCCATATGAGGAACCTTAGCTGCACAGGAATTTTAGAAGTGATCATGGACTGGCCAGAAGGCAGAGATTTCAGAGCATCGTCTTAGGAAGTTACTCATACCAAAGAGGCTCAACTGTACAATAAATTACTAGAAAATTAGAAATCATATGCCCTGTTTACCAACAGGCTATGTTATATTTTGGGAAAATGTCTGAAGTTGGAAACTGCTGCATGGAATCCTACATGACAGGTTGCAAAAACTTGCAGGAAAAGGAAAGGTGAAGGCAAGGTGAATCAAATCAATTTGAAGAACTGGAAGCCACCCATCTGGAACTTAATATTGCTGAACAAAAAAAGCAGCCAGTACTCTGTCTTTATACTGACCTATGGATGGTGACAAATGCTCTGTGGGATAGCTGCAGCAGTGGGGACTCACTAGTGATGACGAGCCAAACCCCTGTGGGCTGCTGCACTGTGGCAAGACATAGCTACATTGGTAAAAAACATTCCTGTAAAGGTATGTCACATAGATGCTTATATATTCAAAAGCCATGCCACTGAAGAACATCAAAACAACAAACATGTAGAACAAGGAAGCTAGAACTGAAGTAGCTCAAATGGGAAGGTAGGGGAGATCTCTTAATACCTTGGTGGGCTGTGGTGGGTTGACCCTGAACGGATGCCAGGTGCCCACCAAAGCCACTCTATTGCTCCCCTCCTCAGCCGGACAGGGGAGAGCAACTATGATTAAAAGCTCGTGGATTGAGCTAAGAACAGGGAGACATCACTCACCAATTACTGTCATAGGCAAAACAGACTCGACTTTGGGAAGTTAGTTTAATTTATTACCAATCAGATCAGAGTACAATAATGAGAAATTAAACCAAATCTTAAAAACACTTTCCTCGCACCCCTCCCTTCTTTCTGGGTGTCCTGGTTTGGGCCAGGACAGAACCAACTTTCTTTTAGTAACCTTGCTTTTTAGTTAAGTCTCTTCTGAGAAGCTGCACTCTNTCCAGCTCCTGCCTGCTGCTGCTGAGTACAGCCCGGGACTTTCCTGGGGCGTGCCCTGCAGCATCCGGGTGACATATTCGTCATTGGTGGGGGGGAGCTTGATATTGGTTTTGTACATATTTGCATATTTGTATATATTGCATTATTATTTTTCCTATTATTATTATTATACATTATTATTGTAGTTAGATTAAAGCTGTTTTAACTTTTTTAACCCATAAGTGTCTTTCCCTTTTCTCTTCTCCCCCACCATTTTGGGGAGGGAGGGAGTTAACAAAGAGCATCTGTCATTCATTTAATAGCCAGCCCATCTTTAAACCGTGACACTGGGCTTAAGTTTACTCCTGAATTCTCTACCTCCTACCCACAAGTGGTGCAGGGAGATGTGGAATGGGGGTTGTGGTCTTCCATGGGAGACAGTTCTCCATGAAATTCTCCAACAGGGCCATTCCTACATTCTTCACAAACTGTTTCAGTGTGGGTCCCTTCCAAGGGGTGCAGTCTTTCAGGAACAGACTGCTCTAGCGTGGGTCCCCCATGGGGTCACAAGCCCTGCCAGAAAACATACTCCAGCGTGGACTCCTCTCTCCATGTGTCCAAGGACCTTGTGCCAGTGTGGGCTTCCCAAAATGTTACAGCCTCCTTCAGGCATCCATCTGTTCTTGCATAGGCTCCTTCATGGGCTGCAGGTGGATATCTGCTCCACCATTAACCTCCATGGGCTGCAGTGGTACAGCCTGCTTCACCATGGTCTGCTCCAACAGCTGCAAGGGAATCTCTGCTCTGGCACCTAGAGCACTTCTCTCTCCCTCTTCACTGACCTTGGTGTCTGCAGTTTTCTCTCACATATTCTCGCTCTGCTCTCCAGCTGCAATTGTCCTAGCTCAAAAAATTTTTCCCCTTCTTAACTGTGTTATCCCAGATGTGCTACCACCATCACTGGTGGGCTTGGCTTTGGCCAGCGGCAGGTCCATCTTGGAGCTGGCTGGCACTGGCTCTATTGGGCCTAGGGGAGGCTTCTAGCATTTTAGCGGTTTCTCACAGAAGCTACCCCTCTAGCCCCACCACTACCAAAACCTTGCCATGCAAACCCAATACATGGGCTCATGAAACATCAGGACATCTAGGAAGAGATGCAGTGTACAGTCAGGGTCATGATCAAGGGGTAGACTTCACCATCAACACCATTACATGGGTTATCCATGAATATGAAACGTCCCATAAGCAAGCAAGCTAAGTGGGTAAAGTCTCTCTGGCATGGAGGTCAGTGGTTGGAACACTGATATGGATACCAAAACTGGAAGACTGTTTATATCCTACTACTGCAAACACGCCAAGGCGAACACCATGTATTTACCATGGTGGAGATGACTACCAGATGGTTGGAAACACAACTTGCACTCCATATCACTACTTGAAACACTATCCTAGGCCTTGAAAAACAAGTTCTATGGCAATATGACACAAAAATTGAATGAGATAACAGGACTCATTTGTGAAACAACCCCATAGACAACTGGGCCAAGGAACATGGAATTGATTGAATGTACCTCATCCACTATCATGCACCAGCTTCTGGGAAGATTGAACAACACAGTGGACTGTTAAAGACTATAATGAGGGACAGCGTAGTGGTGCAGACCCCCCATGTTGGGCTGCATTGTGATGTCAAGGCCAGCTAACATTGTACAAGTGCAGTGGGCTGGGACACATTGGCATGCTCTGCCCTTGCCTACTGGTGCAGCGAGCCAAGACATGAGACAATGTGGTACCCTCCTGTCCTGCTGCAAGTACAGTGAATTGGGATGATTGGGCACTCCATGACCATACCTGGAACTCCTGTGGCCTGGGAAATGTATCTGAAACTCCTCCTGCCTGGATTGTAGTCCACTCTAGGAGGTGTCAAGATTACCTGACAAGAATTATGGCCACAATGAAAAAAACTACTGACCAACATCAATCACCTTGCGATCCTATAAATAGTGGTCCCAAGTGAGGCCCTTTGATATCTCTGGGATCACTGCAGGCTGTGACCATATGTCTCCCCCTGTTCAACAGACAGCCCAGTTTTAAAATATGATAGTCTCAGTTGGGACACCTCTTAGGGCAGGTGTTTATGACATTTGAGGTAGTGTTCATGATGTGATTCAGATCATCTGCTGACAGAAGCTGACAAAGGTAAAGAGTGAGTAATTCACTATACTTAGATTTCACAAGGTTCAAAGATCGAAAGAGTGAATAATTCACTATAACTTGATTACACAAGGTTCTTGAAAGATCTTTGGGTACCAAAATTTACTATAATTTGCAGAGAAAATAACGTCTTAATCATAGATTAATCTCTGTATCTGTGTGTGTGTCTGTGTGTATGCATGCTATTTAATTTAGGAAAATTTGTTAAATCTTTACCTAAGTTGTCATGTTAATTACAACAATTCTAACCAAGTTGTTGATTACTGACTAAATATTGATAGAAAATAATATAATCTAAATTTGTGATTTATTGTAATAGTGTTAATGTATCTTAAGTTGCTGTTATAAATTGCAGTTATCTCAAAGTCATATAGATCCATAATCACATGTTGAACCAACTCCACTAAAATTCCAATAGCATACTTCTTTAGACATAAACCATTGATCGAGTCTGGGACTAGAAGTGGATCCAGCTGCACCTAGAGTCCTCTCTGAGATGGAGTTTAGAGAGCAAGGGCGTCCTTTCTGAACCTTGTGACTCAATGGGAGGGCGTTCCTTATACCTTGTCCCTAATCCCTGTAGACATCACTACAATTCGATCCTGACTCAATTTCCCTGCCTGATCTCCACATAAATCACTTTCCTCAAACACTGTGTAAATCACTCCTAAACACCACTCTGGCCCAATTTCCTTTGTACATTCCCATCACATAGTAAGTAATAGAGTGATCCTTGCCATTAAATTCTGTAAAGTCGCTCTTTTTACAAATTCTTATTAAAGTCACTTTTCCTAATATCTTTGGTGGCTATTCTTTAAGCAAACCTTAAGACCTTAATCACTCTTCTCCATGACAGACTGGTGCTGGGAGATTCAAGCACTGGGATAAAAATTTAGTGGAAAGGACTTGGTGGTTAATGTTTGATTGTATGATAACCAGCCTGGCTCTGCTCAGCAAAACTACTAGCATTACCACCAAAGATCTGAAGAAACTGCTCCCCACTATTTAATAGCAGACAACTGTTTAATTTACTAGCTCAAGATACAGTCACTAGAAGATGCAGTAAGTAAAGTGCAAGATGGAGAAAAGTAAAGTTTTCTATTTGCTAGGTTTGTTAGCAGAAGATGTAGTAGAGATTGTGTATTTACAGTATCATCTTGGAGTCTTTAAACTGAGGCCATATTTTTGTATTGGGGGAAAATCAATTTTCCTTTAACAATATTTATCAATGCTTTGTGACATTGTACAAATATTTCTAAATGAAATATTATTACTTTTTTATGTAAACGACCAGATACAAAGATTCTAATTGTCCAATGGGGAAAATGAAAGTGAGAAAGAAGCAAAAAGTTATTTTTCACAAAAATATGAATATATAGCTTTGCTTTTCATCACCAGGTTACTGAGAAAATCTTTCTCTTCCACCAATTGGTCAGCAGAACTCCAACAGGACAGATCATGTTTATGTGAAGGTGGCAGTGGAGGAGCTCCAGGAATTCCAGTAACACAGAAGATACAGTGTAAAGTTTTAATTCTGTGCCTGGCAAAACTAAAAGGTAGTTTCTCAGGCAAGAATTGTAAGTGTTATGTTATGTTCTGTGTGCTGTAATATTACCATCTTTCTCTTACTTATCTTTTAACTATAAAATCTACTTTAAATGCAGCCAAAGAAACCTCCTAGATCATTTTTTTGAGGAAAACAAACACATCTGTACATCCAAACCAGCTGTGAGTTGACTGACCACTTCCAATCTTATATGTGAGAGGGTCGTAATTTTCTTCCTTGTCTTTTTGTTTTCCCATCCTTAGGTGAACTGTCATGAAAAGACACTAAGTCTGCAACTCGGTTGGCTAAAATAAGATGCCTAGTATCATCTGGCATGTTCTAGGGTATGTTACTTAGTTTCTCATTACCAGGACAGAGGGCACTGGTCATCTCTTCCAAACATCCACATACCATTTCTGTTTGGATGTTTGAACTGTCTCCAGAAAGTAGGACATGAACTGATAGAATAATAAGGTTTTGAAAGGTCACAGTTCTTACTTTCATGGTTTTAAAAAAAAGATTTCACACAGATTATATGTGTGAAGAAAAAGGAGGTGAGAAAATGGACATGAGAAGACTTAAGTTTGGCAGAAGGATGTTGTTTTCAAAGTCATATTCTTTCATTGCCCACATAGATTTTTTTTCTTTTTTCATGCTACCGCACATTTACTTTCTTAATCATCTGTGATTTGTTGATTTTTTTCCTTTTTCTTAGTTGCAATTTCCATTAAAAAATCTGACTCAATTTTTATTTGTTTTAATTTGTTTTAATATATGGCAATATTCTGTAATTTTAGTAGTGGAAGAGTATTTATGATTTGTTACAATGTATTCTTTATAACACGATAACAAGTAGAATTTGCTCACCATGTATAATTTAAGTTCAATATATTTTAACTCTAGAAATTCAAATCCAATAATAGAATCAATACTAAATCTTTTTAAAATAAACCCCTTGTGGATGAGAGAAACAAAATTAGCAGGAGACAGAATGCCTATTTTCAGAAAGAACATCAATAACGATGTTCTTTCTGAGGAGCCAGTGTATTCTCTATGATCTAAGTGACAATAACATCAGGTATAACATAAAATTATCAGTTAAAGTAAAGCAACAAAAGGCTTATTTCTCACATAACTGAATTATGCTGAGCCCTCAAATGCAGAAGGAACAGATAAAACTTTTGTATATTTTTTTCTTTGCCGAGTGTCTGTTTTTTCCACTTGCCTGCAGTCTCAGAGGCTAAACACTATTGAGTAGATTAGTCTTATTTCTGAGAGGTGTACTATTCACTGGAACTGCTGACTGTAGCTTACCTCCGAGTCTGCACTTTTAGTCTACCTAGTCAGTCATATTGACCTTTTCAGAGAAGCTAAGTCTTTCTGTTCTTGTCAAACATCAGATCAATCTGAATTATCTGTTATTTCTCAGTGCTGCTTCTACAGCTATTCTTTCAAACATGTTCCTAAGATGTAGTCTGAGAACACCCATGAGGATATCGCCCTGTCTTAGTCACACTGAGGAGTCCTGTCTCTCAAGAATCTCATCACTCTATTAGCAGTTATAGTAACAAGATCTGAATGACACAATCCTGAAAGATAAAGGCTGAGAATGGTAGTTTTGAGAATAAGCTGATATATCTGCCAAACAGAGTTATGGGCTAGGCATGCAACTTCATTTTATACCAAGAACAAGAAATACATGTCTAACAAGCCACTGAGATTTTTTCATTTTATACAGAGTCTCCAGTTTCATGTGACATAATTTCTGAATTAAAAATTATCCTATGTATTTCATATGCCTCGCTGAGTGCAATTGTTGGCATTGAAAAGCTAATTACACTAGCTAAGCACCTGAGTATCTTCCTCTAGCCCCTTTACCATTACTACCCACACCCACGCCTAAATTGTGGGCACAATGTGTCCCTTCTTCTGTTGCCAATAAAAGAATGGGCAGAATTAGGAGAATGTATTGTTCTTTCTCATTCAATTAGGAGCTGATATCTTTCCGTGATGTACTGTGGGAGATATTGTGCATCGTACTTCCTGCAGTCCAGTCAAGATAATCCATTCTTGCTATAGGGAAAAAATAGGTGTATGTCATTATCTTTTCTGATTGAACCAGTTTTTCTTGTAGTAGTAAAAAAATCTACTTGAGAAACCATAGATTCACATTCAGAACTAGATTATCTTTGATTGGGAAGTCAGTCACTTCTAGTGGGTCTAACCAGGAGAGAGCTGACATTCTTCATAGCAGCCTGTATGGTGCTGTGTTTTGGATTGCTGGCTAAAACTGTGTGGATAACACACCAATGTTTTGCCTATTGCTAAACATTGCTTACAACAGGATCAAGGCTTTACAACTTTTTCCTTTTTTTCCACCATCTTTTTTTTGTTTCTTTTTGACCCCTAGTTTGACTTGCCCTAGAGAAAGTAGACTGGAGGTGGGCAAGAAATTAGAAGGGAAGACAGCTGGAAGAGCTGACCTGAAGTTGGCCAAAGGGATATTCCATACTATATAATGTAATGCTCAGTAATAAAAATTGATGGTAGAGTAAAAAGTGGCGGCATTGTCCTCCAAGGTGGCCCTTGTTTGGACTCTGGCTGGGCATCAGTCTGCTTGTGAGAGATGATGAATTATTACCTTTGCATAATCTGTTTTTCTCTCTTTCCTTCAGTTATTAAAAATATTTGCATCTTTTATTTTCATTCTGATTAAACCTAGCTTTAAATGTGGATAAACGTCAGGTGCTTTTCTTCCCTTTTTAAGGAATTTGTCCATTTCATGCTGGTCCAAGTTCTGGTGCAATCCGTTCAGAGTTTAAGCTCACAAAGTTTTCTGACTAGTATGATAATAAGATTACTCAACTCACGAAGGATCTACCCTGCTGGCAGACAAGCTGTTTTAGGCAGACCTGAAGTAAACTTCTCATAAATTAATCTCAGGATGGTGTGCATTTGGGAGTCTGTGGAGGAGTTCAGATGCAGTGTTCAGTGCAAAAAACACTCTATATCAAGCCAGGAGACAAAATAAGAGTGAGGCTGACTCCCCAGAGCTGTAGACAGAGTGCTTACTTTGTAAAAGTTAGAGCTGCAGTTCCTCTGAGCTGTTCATTCATTTTCCATTACACAGTAATGCAGGTATATTTCCATGGGCATTTTCTAGCACTTATGAGCGTGAGTTTTCCTTATCAGCTGGGTTCCATCATTAATTTTGGATATGGCTTAGATTTTCAACCCTGTTTTTATTTTCCTGTTTTGCTATAAAAATGGCCTTTGTTATTGGGAATTTTATTGATCTGAATGTTGTTAGAGGTTGACCTAACTTTTTGCTTAAGAAGTTGAGAGTCGTAAGTTATAGGACACTTTGCACATCAGGTTTTTTTATTGTTAAATATAGAAAAATTTATTGAGTAATTGAACAACAAAATATGACGAATCAGCTCTCATAAGAATAATTGAAAATGATGGAAAGAGCAATGTCAAAGTTTGGGAAAATTGAAAACTTGAGTATTGTGCTGTCATATTAGCAAACTGGCTGGTAGTTAGACTTTTTTTGTTATTGTTATTCTGTATATCTGTGTATCATAATTTGTTGTAGATTTTTCATTTCTTTATGATCTCTTACATGAACTGTAACATTTTCTATTACATATTTTTCTGTGAAAATAATGCATTTCTTGAATAATTAGATGTGTCAAGTATGAACACAGACCTGAAGAAAAGAAAAAAAAAAGGAAAATAAAATGAGAATGTGTCTGTTCTCCATCAGAAACAAGACTTGGCAGAGTAAAACCTAAACTAAGAAGAGCACAGAGTATAGATGCATTGGCTCCTGTGCACAGTCTGACTTCATGTATTCAGCCCATGCATAGAAATGAAGCAACACAGCTGGGAGCCACTGCCTGGAAATAGCCTGTTATCAGAAATCTGGCATAAGTAATGGGATGTCACAAGCAAAGAATATGAGTTGTTCATTTTAATGACAATAACTTTTGTAGTAAGAGCATCTAGTGACTGAGAATATGGCTTTGCTTATGTCTCTATGTGCGTTTTGTGTTGTTGCTCACTCAGGTGATTTAGTACATTAGTGCGGGTTAAATTTCATTGTACTGGAAAAGGATCGTTAAAGTATTTCAGAAGTAAAAAAAAAGGATCTCTAACAGATTTCATTTTCAATGTTGAAAATACTGTTATGCTACACCATATTTCAGACACTTGCAGTCAGTCCTCTGTTGCAAATAAAATTGGGTAAGCTGACAACACTTTCAGATTTTAAAAAGTTACGTATTTTTGTCTGTTGAAATATTTCTAAAAGCTATAGTATACTCATTTATCATACAGTGTTATACTCAGCTCCTTTACTTCATAAGCAAGCACAGACCTTCAGCTTGATTCTCATCAAAGAGATTATTGTCTTCTTGGTAAGGAAAGAACTGAAGGAGGCATGTAAAGAAGGTAAGCTATAGTTTAAATAAGAAGTTCTCATATTAATTTTGCTGCTTCTGACAACTTTTAATCAAATTTAGTTAAAGCAATCAATCAAAATAGTTGTTCATATATGTTGGTGACTGCTAGGTCACATGATTAAAGATTTATTTCTACCAATACAGAGGAGCACTGGCAGGTGGGGGAATTCCAATAACCCAGTCAGAGATAAAAGCTCCTGCCCTAGACCTCCCAGGGCTGTCCCTGGAAAACATCAGCCCCATTGGCCAGGGGAGACACCCATCCTCTTTAATCACTAGGGGAGGCTCTCCAGATCACTTTCAAGACTGAGGGGAGGTTTACTTTTTTGCAATGTGTGAGTGAGAAACCAAAAGCAGGGAAAGAATGGATCAAAGGGGTTTTGGAGGAATCAGTATAGGAAAGTAGAGGGATAAGAAGCCAAAAAGTGTATTAGAAGTCCTTAGGTGTTTATTCTTAACCTTATTTGCATACCTGCACAATTCTGAAATTTGTTAAAGATTTCTGGGGACTTGGATATATCCACAAACTATATTAACTGAAGACTGACACTCCTTATGTTCCATCTTGCATCCAACTTGAACATAATAACCTAAAAAAAGAGAATCCTGTAATTCATGGGAAAAACATACCGTTCTCATGTATTGAGGAGGAAGGCTTGCCTCAAAGTATTAATGATACAATAACATGTTATTAAAATGAACAGAATTTTCCTGACCAAAGCAGGACGACCATTCTTGGGAATACAAGAATCTGTTCAGTTGATGATGAAGCTTGGACAGAGATGGGAGAAGAAGAATGACACTTGGAAATAGTGACATGACACTGAGGTATCAACTTTAGTATTGTGCTGCTCTCTGCCTCATGGGTAAACAAGTACAATGGAAAGAGGGTTCATTTTCCCAGTTCTTACTTGCCTGGGGGTGGTGGTGGTGGTGTTTAAAATCTCAAAATAAATTACATTATCTACAGTTTCATTATGGTCAACTACTTCAAAACTGAAGCTGATGTGGTAAATTTTAGTTAAATCAACTATTTGTGAATAAAAGTCTCAGGGGACATCCTGTATCTCTGGTTGTGTATAACAGTGATCTAAAGGACAAAATATTTTATAATATTAAGAAGCAAGTTAAATTAAAATCAAACAGATATTTGTTGTTTGTTCTTCACAAAAGCAAAAAAAAAATCTAACAAAAATAGAATGCAACGCAGCTAAAACTTCTCATGCTGCTAAATTAGCCCTTTCTGCTATGATATTTCACATTTTTGCAGACGAATTTAGTTGCAGAGCTCTTCATAAATATTACATTATCTTTACCATTCTAACCAGAAACTTTTGGTCGTTTACTCAAATGAGTTTCTTGTCTATTATTAAAAAAAAAAACAAAACCAAGAGTTTGCAGGATCTCCTTAGTTTTTTTAAATTTCATCTCTTCTGTCATTTGCGAATCTTTATACTTGTTACAGAGTTACAAGACTAACATAACAATAATATATTCTTAGCCTTCATGTGACAATCATGGCTAAGATAATGTAACCAATCATGTATATTTTAACATAAAAATCTTATTCTGCAATAGTACAGTACCCACAAGAAAAAGAAAAAGTAACATTTTCTAGAAGTATATAACCATCTGTGAATAGACAGGCCATTCTTTATTTTTATCACTTACTGCTTGCAGGATCTGATATAAAAAACAATCTTTATAAAATTGTTACCAGCATGTGGAAAAGAGATTCTACAGGTACCAAATTTGCAGTCTAAAAATCTTAATTTTTATTTAAAAAGTACAGTACACTGTACATTTTTGCCTTGTGATCTCTAAATGTTAAATTTATTTAGAGATAAAATACTAGAAAACCGTCCACATAATTCATGCTTTGAATTGCATAACAGCATCTTTGGTTTCTGAGGGGATGTCAGGAGAATGGCTAGATGTTATTTTTTTGATGAAAGAAGTGGATGTGGCTAAATATATTTGATGTCACTCATTGAATAATTTAACTTAATAATTTTTTTTTGTATGACTAACTTCATAACAGATGGATTACATTCTCTGTTAAGTAGGTGGTGGACAAATTAATTTTCTACATCAAATGAGTTGTTTTTGAGGTGCTGCAATGGCTTCAAACATTCTCTTTGTGGGTAAAATAAAAGATCTAGTATAAATTAGTATATTTTATGCACTTGGAAAGTCATCCAGAATCAAGACAGAAAATAGTAAATACTTGAAAAACAAAGCAAGGCAACATACACACAGAAAAAAAAGCACCACATCCTTTTCATAGTTCATGTGCCGATTTTTCACATGTTCCTTTTTCTGAGGAGATTCCTAGAAGACAGGATAAAAGGCAGTGCAGAAAGAGGTAAGTTTGAAGAACTGGTTCTGTGAATCTCTACTATTTAGTCATTCCTATATCTTGCCTAGATTTGTTTGAGAGTTCTATTCACATCATCAAAATCTGTTAATCGTTAATTTCTTCACTCTAAATATACACAATTAGCAGCTGTTAAGTTTTATACAGATTTGTCTTATGCATTCAAACTCCTTGTCTCCCCTTCAGTGAGAGTTTTTAAAGCAATTCAGTCATAGGAATCCATTCCTGAGATTCTTTAGGAAAAATGTGGCTTCAAAAGAGAAAATCTTTTCAACAAGGACTTAGAGTTCATCTTTGTTCCTAGCTCACTTAAAAGAAGATGATAAGGATTTTCTTTTCTCAGCTTCAGCCTGACAAGGGAAAGAAATAAATGAAGAGAATGGAAAGAAACACTTAAAGACCTATGAAGAGGCTGTGAGAACATAACTTAAAATTGCCCCCTCCACCTACAGCTTACTCTTTTAATGAAAAATAACATTACCCTACAATAAAAGAAATGGGAGTGTCAGGAGGAGGAATCAGTTCAATATGTACAATGAATAGAACCTTTCTAATTTCACGTCTCCAAGATCTTCTGAGGACAGTTTCAGCTGCCAGGCAATCAGAGACTCTACCTGTCTCTGCTCTACTTTTAGAGAAGTATTTTAGGCAAGTTCACAGTAAGGTAGTAAGTAGTATGTCTTCCTGCTCTTCTTAAGTGTATTACATTACTACATCTGTCAGCAAATTCACGTTTGCTTCAGACTTACATTAAGAGTAAGCTGTTAGACCATCTATAATATAGACTTTGATAAAGTCAACATTTTTAATTACTAACATTTAAATATGAATGAATCTAGATGTTAGATTAATGTAGGAAAGTTCATATTTATGTAAATTTAAACTTGTTAACAACTATTGTTGTGGCTAGGGTTGCAGATAATATATTATCTATGTATGGATTTATCTCTTTTTTTTTGATTGCTTGTTTGTTTTGGAGACACTAAACTCATTCTGCTAAAACTACTTCCTAGTCTTATTCTGTATGATCAACCAAGCTATGTATCAGAGTTGTAATGGAGCAAATTCTACTGTACATACATAGATATAAGTAGGAAATTATTTGATATGTGTTGGTAATAACAAAGTCTGGATTCACATAACAAGAAAATGGAATCGGTATGTTTAAAACTGATGGAGGAGGAATAAAACATCATTTCCTGCAGCAAACTCTATTATTAAAGGACAGAAGACAAATATATCTTGCAAACCTATTCAGAAGCAAGCCACTTGAAGGGATTCAAAGTTGAAAAACTAAAATAGTAAGTACCTGAAGTTTTTACTTCCTAGATTAACACTTGCAAGATGTAAGATGATTCAAAGAGTGAAATCTGTAAAATTGTAAAAGTCAAAACATGTTTTGAAAGACATTATTTTGCAGATCACTGGCCAACACACAAATTGCTGACTGCATGCCATGTTCAGAAGAAAGTTCTGCAAGTTGAACAGAAAGTGAACCTGAACATAAAACTAACATCACAAAGCCTAGGAATAACACATAGCATTTCCTGTTCGGTTTTAGAATGACAAAATAATAAATGACTAGAATTTCAGGAACAAAAGAGTGTAGAAAATTCATTTCCAGAAAAGAAAAACTATCACAAAGCATTACAGTCTATTAAATATACACAAATATACACTAACACAAAAGTTATCATACACTCTCTGTAGCCGATACGGTGATGTTTTCAAACTAGAGAAAGCACGTTGTGCATGAGGAGATACCACAAGGACCAAAAGCATTTTCAAAAAAAAAGAAAAACCTTTCTTTCTGCATAAGGTTAATGAGTAAGAGAAGGTTTGAATTCTGAACATAACTTAAGTGTAACCAAAAAACAAATAGTAAGTTATGAAAAACAGCAACTGAAGATCCAGTTACTGCTTTAGGAATATGACAAATGCTCCAGCAAGCAACATATTCAAGAACAGAAAAAGACTCAGCTTTTCAGTAAGGTCTTATTTTTTTCTAAGAGAATAAGCAATATAAATGAAATCAATTTTTCTTGACTGGAACTGGATTTTCAATGTGTTCAAATAAATTTTCACACTCAGCAAATTAAAACCTTTTGTTGTTGTATTTGTTATTTCTTCTGCTCTGTGTCCCCTCCTTATTGTAAACAATTTTACCCATTTAATACTTACAATTGTTAAGAAACCTTTACATTAACAGCATCACATCAAGTTAACATTATTAATTTTCTTTGATCATAGAATCATAGAATCATAGAATCATAGAAT
>VZSC01016317.1:109887-141787 GCA_013398225.1 Steatornis caripensis
ACCTGCTGGCCACACTCTTCTTAATGCACTCTAGGATGCCATTGGCCTTCCTGGCCGCAAGGGCACACTGCTGGCTCATGGTGAGCCTGTTGTCCACCAGCACTCCCAGGTCCTTCTCCGCAGAGCTGCTCTCCAGCAAGTCAACCCCCAGCCTGTACTGGCACATGGGGTTGTTCCTCCCCAGGTGCAGAACCCTACGCTTCCCCTTGTTGAACTTCATGAGATTCCTCTGCGCCCAACTCTCCAGCCTGTCCAGGTCACGCTGAATGGCAGCACAGCCTTCCGGTGAGTCAGCCGCTCCCCCCAGCTTTGTATCGTCAGCAAACTTGGTGAGGGTACACTCTGTCCCTTCATCCAGGTCGTTGATGAATACATTGAACAGGACTGGACCCAGCACTGACCGCTGGGGAACACCGCTGGTCACAGGCCTCCAACCAGACTCTGCACCATTGATGTTTCTTGTAATCACCACAGGATTATAAGAGGACCCGTATCTGGAAATCATTGTAATCTATTAGAATACTGTAGGAAAAGAGAAATTAGCATGTTAATGTTCAATTTTTTCTTCTTTTTACTTTTTCTGCTTTTTACTTCCTCTGAATAATTTATTTTGTATCTACTTCTGTTCCTAGAAAATTAGTGCCAGTAAGCTACCTATCAAAGGCCTCTAAATGCCATTCTATAGAATGATTTTATAATATCCAATGAAATGTCTGGTTTTGTCCTTGATCTCCTATGCTTTCAATATAGGTCAAGGGCAATTATTTTATAAATTTTTATTGATGATTGTGGAATTGAACCAGACTCTAGTAGTCTGAATCCCAATTACAGTGAAGGCAGATGTAAATTTCAGTCACTATAGATAGCCTTACTGTTGCAAATGTAACTGTTTCATGTATCATTAATTATATCTTTGACTTGGTAATTCATCAATCTACTATGGGATAGTAAGACCTCAAAGAAAATCAGTAATTATTACAAATAACAGATTAAATCCTCTCCTAATGTTAAAGCCATGACACTGAGCTCAAAAATTTTCCAAGAATTTTGATATATATATGACATACTGGAAAAGTTCTCTGTTGTGTTTGAAGCACTGACAACACATGAGTTGGAAAATAGAACTGAAGATTTGGTAATAAAGTTCACTCTTGCAGAACTAGTGACATCACCCATCCCCATACATTGGGGAATGAAACAAAACAATTTGTGCAGTACTTTTTAAGAATTGTTAAATTATTTCTACATTAACATTTCTCTCCTATCTACCAAAGATTTACCCTACATATCACCTTATCTATGACAATCAATCCATTTTGACAGCTCCAAATGTTAAAAATAGCCTCCCAGACATACTAGTTGGTTCAATTTGGAAGCTAATGTGCAAACACTGAGCAAATTGGAGGTAAATCTCTGCTGCTAACCCAAAGATGTCTGTGCTCTTTAGTGGTTATAAAGTTTTCTCCTGCAAAATTACTTGTTCAACATAATTTTACAGTAAAAACACAAGGGGAGACAGTACCAAGTCTTGATGGTCACTAAGTGAGTGTCAGGGTATGTGAAAGTAGAGTGCCTGCTCCTTTAAGGGTACTTGGCTAAAGGAGACATAAATCAGAACATACACATCTGACCAACACGTAATAAGGGAGGTAGTGATAAGAACAAACCTGGTCAGTGGCATGAGTTGGTAAGGATATGAGGTGTGTGAGAATGTTTATTTTCACGGATTTAAATTCTTGATTATTTTTATGTTTTGTATGACATTATCACTGTAGGAACCAACCCACCAAACAAACAAAATGCCATGAAATCAAAACAAACTGAAAAAAAACCCAATCAAAGATAAAAGACCACAAAGAAAAATTCCTGGTATCTCATTCCTTACTTCTGTACCCAGCAATGAGGACCTAATCTTCCTATTTTTATGGATTTTGAATGTGGTTATTTAGGGTTATCCAAGTTAACAAGTGCATTGAAAAGTATTCTTCCACTCGTCAGATTTTTATCTCTCAGTAAGGAACTTTTATAGGGTGGGAAAGCTATGGATTGCAATTAAGAGAGAGAACTTAGTTCTCCCACTAAATGAATGACTGTTCTGATCATTAAGTTCTGTTGCAAAAAGTGTGTACGACTCTCATTGTTGCAGCCAGAGTGTTTATATCTAAGTTCCTCTTATACTTGGGAGCTACAGGTTCTCAATGTTGAATGATATTATGCAGAAGATGAGCACCTAGGGAATAAGTTTAGGAAAGACAGCAGTGTAGTTGAAAATTGAGTGTTCCCAATATTGTAGCTGTTACACAATCAAAAAGGAGGGGTGTTTGTTTCTTTGGTTTTGATTTTTTGTTTATTTGATTATTTTTTTCTTCCTTAGGATAATGTCTATTTCCTATAAATGCTAGATTAGACTTTTCTAAATAAATTTCTGGAGCTTAAGTTTCTACATGAGAAGTGCCTAAATTTTTGTTAAATACTTGCTTGTTCATGAGATAAGAAGTATTATAAGTAATCAACCCTTTCTATATTTTTCTCACAAGAGGGTGAATTCTATCTGTTAGTTTAAGGATACTTGAAATAAGATGATATGAACACTACTGAAATGTCATTCAGCCACAGTGTATCTCCTGGAAAGTACACAGATTCACATCAGCTATTTTCCAGTAATACATGACAAACTTTTCATGATGGACAACTACATGCTGGATGCTGACTGGCTGGAAAGTAGTTTTATGTAAAAGGACCTGAGGGCTCCAGTGGACACCAAGTTGAACAAGAGCCAGCAATGTGCCCTTGCTGTAAAAAAAAGGTGAATAGTATCCTGGGATGTGTTAGGCAAAGTATTGCCAAGAAGTCAAGAGAGGTGATCCTTCCCCTTTATTCAGGACTGATGGTGCCATATCTGTAGTACTGTGGCTAGTTCTGTGTTCGCCACCTCAAGAGAGACATCGACATACTGGAGAGAGTCCAGCAAAGGGCAATTAAGGTGAGGAATAGACTGGACCACCTCTGATATGAGAAGTAGATGGGACTGTTCATCACGGAGAAGAGAAGGCTCAGGTGTCTATTAGTACCTGAAGGGAGGGTGCAAAGAGAACAGAGCCAGTCTATTTTCAGTGGTGCCCAGTGACAAGACAAGAGGCAACGGGCACAAACCGAAACACAGGAGGTTCTATCAGGAAACACGTTATTGAGAGAGTGACTGAGCACTAGCACGGGTTGTCTGGAATGGCTGTGGAATCTCCATCTCTGGAGACATTAAAAAAACATCTGGACATGGCCCTGGTCATCACATTCTAGGTGGCTCTGCCTAAGTGGGGGTGGTGGTCAAGATGACTTTCAGAGATCCCTTCCAACCTTAATCATTCTATTCTTTGATTTTGTGACCAGCACCTGATCATTCTAAACTATGTTTACAACCATACTTGTGTCAAGTAATCTCATAGTGTAGTACAAAATAGAACCACGTGTTTTTAGAAAAGGGAGACAGTTTATTCCTATATTTTGTACAATGTGCAATCTTGTCAAGATCACACATGTGAAAAAGGCATGAAAGATCTCTGGGGAACCAATCAGGATGTGCTGCTGTCCTTGCTAGCCTATATCCAGGTGGACATATAAGAAAGACATTTTTTTCTAATAAAATTGTACCTGACATATTAAGAGTCAAAGTCCTAAATCAGAAATTGTCAATAATTACATTTCTTATAAAAGCATCTATAACCTTCTAGAGTCCCAGCTTCACGTCATTTTTGAAAAGATGATGGAAGAAACTTGTTGGCACAGAAATGTAAGATAGGGCACTTTTATGTCTTGCTCTTTAGCCTGCAGCAGGTGTCGCTGTTATTAAACTCTCTCAAGGTATTAGATTTGTGCTTCTAGTGGTACTGAATATAGTTACCTACTCTGAAGCCCCCTGATTAATTCTGCATCTAAGTAATATGCAGGAGTCATTCTTGATGGATAGTTCAGAATTATTTCCACAAACAAACTCTTATTTGGTAAACTACTATTGGTAAATGAATTCACTAATGTCAGTGCTTCAGAAATGTGAATACTTTGGAAAATTACTGTAAACTGTAATTTGCAATCCTGGATTGTGAATAGTTTGTAACATAATCTACAATCTGGAAACAAATCATGGGTGGAAAGCAACTTGATATATTACTTCCTGTATGCTTGGTGAAAGAAATCGTGAATACTATATTATCTTGATCAATCTTTGGGATAGAGATTTGCAGAGAGATTCAGAAGACCTTGTTGCTCTTGTTCATCCCTTTGCAAGTCATTTATAGAGAATAACTGTAACATCCATACTGCTTGTGGACAATAAAAGCCCCCTTTGTGAGCACATACCCATAACAGGAAAAAGAAGCAAGCTAAATAACAGATGTTGTGAGCATGAATTCAATTTACACATAATTATTTTTGTAATGAAAATATTAACGTACAAGACTGCCACTGAGTTTTTCATCCATTTAAGAAGTGGTTTTGAGGTGATACATCTTCATTATCCTGTTCTACTTGTTACTATGTTTAGTTGGATACTAAGCCCAAAAGTAATAAACTCACCCAGAGGTTAAAAGTAGAACTGTGTCAATAAAAAGGTGTAACAATTTTCTGAACTTTCCTCCTTTTTCATTAAAGTAATTCTATAATCTTGAAAGAATTGTTACAATCTTTATGCTTTCTTGAGACATGGCTTCTCACGTTTTAAGTGACTTCGAAGTTTCCTCTGATTCTGAATAAATTTAACTTTCTGAAAAATATTTATGCAGTTATTGACAAAACAAAAAGGAACTTAAGAACAGCTATTCAGACTATGACTGAATTAACACTTACCTTGGCATAAGGCAGCTTTGTTCAAGGCCTTGTTCTACTCTTTTTCTAAAACTGTCAAAGTTAGGCGATGTTAACAAAAGGGACTGAATTCCACCCTCCCTCCAGCTTCCTTCCACTTGTTTTGGTGCCTTATAATTTAGTTTTAACAAACTTCTCTGGGGCTATATTTATAGCTTAAATCCCATCAGAAGGAGAGGAGTATTAAACCAGAAAATTAGGTTATTTGATTGGCCTGGGATGGTCTAAGTCTGACTTCCCTCTCTTTTTCTTTTTTTTCCCCTAAACCAACATTAATGTAGCCACAACATCAAAGAGTCACCCTTGGTTACCTTCCCTGACCAACAAATCTTTATAATTTGAAAAGTTTTAGCTACTTACATATTTCATCTTCTAGTGAAAGATGTCATGCAGCATTCAGCTCAATCAGAGAGGAGTTGTGATACTTCTCTAAACCAGAACTATATTTTTGGATATTGAAAGCAAAGTAAAATAAAAAGTAAGATAAAGTTAGAAAAATTTGCTGTTGTTTCTCTTCATGTAAGCAGGAATTTCTGCAATATTATGTAGCAATTCTGCCAGGATTTGATCGGCAGAAGGATGGGTTAGGCTCAAAGTTAAATCAATTCTCATCAATTAAAGATCCTGATACTCAGTGAGCTGATTTTCATCACTCACAAGTATGAATTGTTTTGATTCATAGAACATGTTTTTACTAAAGGGAGAAAAGATATACTAATAAGGTAGAGAAATATGGTAACATGCTATATCCAATTTCTGAATAAAGTACAGTGAATATAACTACTTTACAGCCCTTTCCTCCAGTGAAATAAATGTTTAGATGAGCTAATTTCTTGCTATTTCCTTAAAGTACACTCATCTTACAGCTTCAGATTAATTCTGGAGAGCAAAAACCAGTTTGAACAGATGATGAAATTTTGGTGTGACTGGCTTGCTTCAGCTTCTCATAATGTGCATTTCTCACTTAAATATATGCTCCTTGTCTGTCTGGCCGTGTTTTGCTATTTTGTGTTCTGTTTCATGCTCTGCTGCTCTGCATTATTGTGTCTCACTTTGCTATCTCCTCCCTCTAGCTACACGTTGCTGTTCCTCTTACTTGGTTGCCGGCTGCTTGCAAATTTTCCTTGCACATATGTCTAGAGTCACTGGCTTTGCTAAGGGTTTCTGTTAGTTCAGCTCTTAGCAAGAAAAAAATCAAAAAATAGTCCATAATTAAAAACATGCCCACTTTCTGACAATACAAGAAAAAAGTCTGAAAGGTCTCACATATTTTCTCAACTGACAATAATATCTTACTACTTAATAGAAGATTCTTGAATACTATTTTTCATTCTTACCAGCTTCCTCACTCTGGTACACTACACTGGAGGCTACTACCCTCACTTAGAGTGAACTTACGGTGCCTGGAGTAGGAACAAACATCTGCACATTATTTATGCACCAGATTTTAATCAAATACTCCTTTCTGTGTCCCTTTTCCATGTGGCACTCTTTAGAAGTAAGTTATATTTGGTGTTTGCTTTGGTTTTATGAAATTAAAGACTGCAAGATTTAATTCATCATGTCTCACTCTCATTGGAGTGCTACATTGATTGAAAAAAAAACCCCAACCATATAAAAAAATTTTCATCAGTAACTTGTTTTAAAATTAGGGAGACATTTTAGGTGGGGTCATTCTTGATTTTCCGGTGAAGATGGCACAATTCAATCTTAAGAGTTTGAAAAATGGAAAAGAAGAAAAATATATATATTTGGGGGTTGGACTAGATGATCTCTAGAGGCCCCTTCCAATGCCTACCATTCTATGATTCTATGATATAAATGTCACTACCTGGGAAACAATTGTAATTATGTGAGGCAACACTGTAATTGAAAATTATCTTGCTAAAGTGCAGAAATAGTCCAAATCAATAGCTGGAAATTATGTAAAGTACAAAGAAATCTATGTAGGAATGCGGGGAAAAAAGAAAAAGGATCTGATATTACACAAATCAGGAAAGAATGTGAAATAAATTGACAAATTAAGAACAGAGGAGAGCATCGAGGATGTTAAATATTTGATAAATATGACCTGTAAGACAGAGCTGAAGGAACTCTGTTTAGTCTAGAAAAGAAATAAGAGGAAACAACTGTATTCAAATATATGAAACTGTAAAAATGAGGCAGTGATAGATTGCTTTCCATATCCTCTGAGGGTAGAACAAAAAATAATCAATATAATATGCAGCAGGAAGGTTCTGATTTGATAATAGAAAATATAATTGCAAAAATAGTTAGCACTGAACTTGTCAAGGTAGGTAGTGGAATTTATTCGGAAATCTTAGACATCTTTGCCAATTTAATTTGTCTTGCTTAAACACAATGATATGTGTTCATTCAGAGATGTTCTCTCATTCCTAAAACGAGCATCTTAGAAACACTTCTGTCTCTCAGTCTAGAGCTCTGTTAGATGTGAGCATTGCTGTGGAAGGAAACGAGTCAACTAAAACTATTATTAAAAAAAAATAATCCTAGGATCTAACAACAGCCCCAAATCAGCCCAAGATCTGGCAAGTCATCCAAATACCATACTATGGACTTCTGAAGCCCTCATGTCAGCTCCTTTCTTCATAGTTCTCAGCCACAGAAATATTTTGAAGGTGGTCTTTTCAGATTACTTTTAGGATTTTTTGTTGATCAATTTTGTTATAAATCCATTTTGTTATAAATCAGTGAAGTAGTGAAATAGAGTGATGAAATAAGACTACTGCACATGGATTTTTTTTTTCATTCAGTTACTGAGTAAACATTGCCTCCAAGCTATATTTTTAATTTGATTTTTGTGAAAAAAAAAAAAAACAAACCTATTCATTAGGAATATACTAAAATCTGGTTGAGATCAGTATTAGAAAGAGTACTACAAAATAGGTAGGATTAGCTTGCTAGGAGCATCCAGAAAGTATGGAATTTATGATAGTGGCTGAAAGAATGAGGAGAAAAGGTTTAATTTTTTAGGGTAGTTCATTTTTTCCTCCTGAATTCTTTTCTGATTTGTGGCAACAGGCCACATTACACACATATCTGTATTTCAGTTTCCACAATTACAGTTCAGAAGGACCCTATCTATTTTATGCATATACAACTTACATTGATTGCATGACATTGTATTTTCTGATTCCAGCAAAAGCATGCACCACCCTTCCACTCTCCACCACAACTCCAAACCAGATGCTCTTTGTCCAGGTTTGCAAGGCTCATGCATTCAACTAGATTCTACTTCTTCATCTGAACGTGGTATTTCTGCTGTTGAATGCATCTAAAAAAACCTAGAAATTTTGAGAATTTTAAACATCATTAGTCAGACATTTAATTATTTGAGTGAAAAAAAATAGAAATTACATGAACAACAGGTACATCAGTCACTTCAGAGTGTGCCTGACAAAATACTCTGGGATATTATCTAACGCAGTACTGGTTGGCTAGTTCAGTTTATGAATCTGTGCTTTGAGTTCAGAAGAGAAGCAGGTGAGAAAGAAACTAAGGATAGTCCTCAAGCTTAGCTTCCAACTAGGACTGGAGATCAAATATAAAATCATAAAAGTTCATCAATATAATTAGATATAGAATCATAGAATTACAGAATCATTTAGGTTGGAAAAGACTTTTAAGATCATCGAGTCTAATCATTAACCTGACACTGCCAAGTGCACCACTAAACCATGTCCCCGAGCACCACATCTACACGTCTTTTAAATACCTCCAGGTATTGCGACTCCACCACTGCCCTGGGCAGACTCTCCCAATGCTCAATAACCCTTTCCATATAATTTTTTTTCCTGATATCGAATCTTAAATTCCCCTGGCATAACATGAAGCATTTCCTCTTGTTCTATTGCTTCTTACTTGGGAGAAGAGACCAGCACCCACCTCGCTACAACCTAATTTCAGGCAGTTCTAGAGAGTGATAAAGTCTTCCCTTAGCCTCCTTTTCCCCAGACTAAACAAGCCCCGTTCCCTCAGCCAATCGTCACAAGACTCGTGCTCTAGATGCTTCACCAGTTTCATGATTCTTTCTGTTTTGTTTTTGGTTTTTCTTCTGTGTGTACATAGTGTAGATATTTTTTTTCTTTTTTTAATTTTCTCTTCTTCTGCAGAGTTGAGTTACATTCCAGCTGGAACCAGAAAATAAGCACCTACTAGTGTGTAGCATCTGACTCAAGTTATAACTGCATATTGTAATCTAGAGATCTTAATTCAGAATTATAAACATCAAACATAAAATTTGAACATATTTGGATCAACTCTCTTGTTTTTATTTTCAAAGGTTACTGATCAAAAATTACTTTACTGGTTTACCATAGATTTAGGAAGAGAAGTTTCTTTTTGTCAACAAAACTGAACTTTCTGTGTTATTCTGGTCTGCATAATACGATGGAGTGTTGCCCTATAGCTGAATAGAAACAGATGTATATGGAGAAAATAACAAAAACAGACACAGATGGTGTATCACATGTATAACTTCTTAATTTATCACTCTTTGTGTGATAAAATTATCCTGGCAAGTGGGCTGTATTCATTCTCTTTTCACAGATTCTGCCAGTTCCTGCAGGGACACATTTCTGTATCGTGCTGTAAACTGCCAGGGCAGCACACAAGGACTCCTCCCTATCTCACTGCACTCTCTCTAGGTCCCTTCCCTGTCCATTTTGCCTTTTGTTTGTTTCTTTCTTTCTTTCTGAGGAACTGAGATTACAATGAAAGCAGGGTTCTTTCAGTTAATTATTTCACCAGAATATTGATGTGATTTTCCTCTTTAAGCCAAAAAACCCCAAAACTCATCCAATTTCCTAGATGTTATTTTTAGCTACAGGATCCTTTTATCCACAGGAGAATGTGCTATTTTAACTTTATGTTCAGAATTCATATTTACATCATGAAATTTGTATAAACCCAACCTAATCTCAACAATTTTGGGTGTACTCTGAACTTTGCATAATGAATATTAAATTGGGACTTTGGATTTAATAGCAAGTTGCTCAGTGTTTCCATATAAATTTTTAATGGTGATTTGCTATCATGGCCTTAAAGATGTCTTCAAGTATGTGGAAATCATAAGTATAGAAATAATTATTCAATGCAGCAATGAAATAAATGTTATTCGTTAGTGTATTAATTCAACTCCTGTGGCAGGTGGCTATAATAAAGCAATGATGTGTCACCAAATTAGGTACTGGAGAGGAGGATACATTGTGAAACAAAGTGCATCAGTTGTTTCTTCCGGTTTTTTGTGCTTTTTTTTTCCTTTTCTTCTTTTAACAAGGATCAGAAAGGTTTAATCCACTGCCACATACTTGACAGTTGCCTGGTTCCATTAACAGTACAGAGCTTCACACTTGGCTGCATTATTTTGGGTCAGTTTTGCATAAGTCCATGGCTTTATGTTACTTTCTGCCCAGTAAAGGACTGACACATAGATCAAGCAGAAAACATTGAATTAAAGTTCATTTTAGACAAGTAGACAAGCAATAACACTGGAATATGCTGCCCACAGAAGTGGTAGATGCCCCAACCCTGGAAACATGCAAGGTCAGGTTAGACAAGACTCTGAGCAACCTGGTCTAGTTGAAGATATCCCTACTCACTGCAGGGAAGTTGGACTAGATAACCTTAGAAGGTCCTTTCCAATCCAAATGTTTTTATGATTCTATATAATTCTACACAAATGTGTAAATATGCTGCTCAAATTTAGTATTTTTAACAGACAAAATAATGCTTCTATTTAACCATTTTCTTAGATTTTGCATATATATTCTTTAACAACAAACTGTCATTAGGCACATTTTCGAACAACATAAAACCATATTGAATAGAGATGAAGCTAAGATATAGTCCATAATTGTAACAGTGTGGAATAAAAATCCTCCATACATTGGGTAAAGTCTGATGAAGAAATTTTTTAAAATGTCTTAGTGTTATCAAAGATCAAAAAAAGGAAAAAAACATTAGTATATAAAGAATTATAAGAAAACATTTCAATCTACATTAAATGTGACACTTTTCCCTTATGGTCATAGTGCTACACATCGGCAGGAACATCACCAAAACTTAAATGAAAGGAGAGCAACAAGCAGTATTCTTACTTGGTTTTGAACTTGCTCTAGCTCAGTTGTTCTACAGAGTTTGCTATCTGCTGCTTTCTTCTTCCCTGAAGCTCTCCCACAATTATATCCCAGATGTTTCTGGCCAGATCTTTTTCCTCTGTCTCTGTTGAAGACAGTGACAAAACTCCATAACAAATTCTTTGTTTTCTGTTTTTAAGTTTCATTCTCCAGTAACCCTCGTTTCACTCTATCCTGGGCTAAAATTGACCACTAAGAACACACATGTGAAGTAAGCATCTATATACTTGCTTACATGAGACTGACATGCTTAACTGACTTTACTACATGCAATTCTTTTGAAATTTCTTCTTTTATTAGGTGTTACACAGTTTTCATATTTTTGAATGGAGGAGACAAGGTCTGTCTTTGTGCTTGGACTACAGAAAATTAAATAATATGATTGATTTGATTTCTAGAAAACTGCACATTTCTGCATCAAGCTAAGATTCCTACTGTGACTATTAGGACGTCAAATAGAAATGTAATTTTTTTTTCCTTCTATTTATATACTGAAAAGCTCCAGATTGGTTTTTTTTATTATTATGAACTTGTTAATTATTGGGACTGTTTTATTTCCATTCTCTTCTTCTGTTACAATAAAAAAAGTCAGATATAATATGCCGTTTGCCTTTTTCATTTCAAAGAGAACATTGTAGAAAAAAATACTAGTTTTGTGTCAGTATTGAAAAGTATTCAGTAAAGATGTTCTGATTTCTGCTGGTGACAAAACCAAAGGCAGATAGCTGTTAGCTTCTGATGACTTATCACAAATCCTTTCAGCTAGTAATATTCATGTTCTGTACTTGTTAAATACTAAGTGAAAGCAGTCTGATATGAGAAACTATATTTAGCTGTTATTGCTGTTAAGAAATGTTGGCAGCAAATTTGCTTAAGTATCCAACTTAAGCTGGTCAATTAAAATTCCACAGGTGTACAAGTCAGAAGCTAGGATCCTTTTCTGATACCAATGTGTCCTACAGACTATTTCACAGGTGTGAAATCCGAGACCTGGAAATGAAAATGACTGGTCAGGTATTTGATCTCATGTCTGTTAGCAGAAGTTGTCTTGAATACTGGAGTCTAGATTAATGCCCTGGTCATTTCCAAACTACATTAATGTGCCTTGATGTGTATGTTAAATATATCTTGGCATCGATGTAAAGAAAATACAGTTGTGCTGTAACGAATTTCTGTTCTGAGAAACTGAAGAACCAGGACTCAAGGCCTGGGTATGCAACACTTTCTTTCACAATTTATTGTGTTCAAATACTTATATTAGTGAGGCATGGTATCTATGACAGCTATTCCTTATGATAGTGACAGTGGTTTCTTCCTAGACATTTTCTAGATCATGTTTTCTGTGTGTTACTTCTCTGTTCAGTGAATGAGGGAATTACTTCAACAAGGGATAAAAAACGTTTATATTTTCTGCTCCTGTTATTGCAGTCCTTCAAACCCTTGTCTGTGTAACTGTTTTCACTGAAATAGAAGAATTTCCTTTCCTATCACTATGCTAGATTATGTATTAAGATCTCACTTTAAAACATTCACATTGTAAACTATTCAATTTTGCCTCATCTTGTTGAAGCACCATTTTTCTTCTGCCCTTGAAGTAAGCACTTCACTAGAATATATATTTATGTTTCTAGTGTTATGTGATGTTATCCTCTATTTTAAGCAACTTGTCTTTTCTGAAGTATTTTTTTCACAGTAGATGAACTTACTTTAATGTAATAAAGTATTATTCATTTTCTTCCAGAACGTCATGTAATAATTGCATGATGAATGCAACAAAAATACACGTAATTAATTTCTTTGCTTTGGTTACCTTTCTATGCATTCTGAATTAATTTATTTCAGTCTAAGAGGACATTTAATCACACTTTTTCATACATAGAATTTTACTTATTAAGCAACGCTATTTTTTTTCTGCATAGAGACACTCTATTCTCATAATGAAGAGAAGATATTTTTTATATTGATGAACTCGGGTGTTAATTTTATAAATATTTGAAACATAAAATTCTGCTGAAAAATATGTAAATTCAAATAGCTATATTTAAAACAATTGTTAATAAAAAAATTACAAATGAAAAATATGTTGGTTTTTATCCTAAATAAAACCCACTAATTTTAGTGAAAGTCTCCTCAGTTTCGCTAGCTATCTCTTTAATGATTTGAAAATACATGTTTCTAATTCTACTGCATAGGATAATACTTAGAAATAATTAACAGCAGCAGTAATACTGCTACTCCCACTACTTTTCCTCTTCCTCTTACTAACATGCAAATTCCACAACAGATGTCTTTGTATTCAAGATTTCCAGTCAAGACCTGTTAACAATATAATCAAAAACATTTTGCTAAATTCAGTTTTGATGTTTGTTATAGTTTGTAGTACTGTTATTGTGACCCTAATCATGTAAATAATATAATTTTCAAGAATACTGTGTATATGACATGTTGACACAGGAAGAAATATGTATAAATTAATCAGGTTACGGAAAGTCAGTCTGAAAAAATGGATAGTTTACAATACAGTTTTCCATGAGAAGAAGTCAGGAACATCTAAGTGGCTGTAAGATAGAAAATGTTAAATTTATACAGGCATTAGTAACAACGTCAGCATAGCAGCTTAAAGAGGAGATTTCTTTCAGATATGTTTTTTCTAAATCCTGAATTTCTTTCCATTTTCAAGCTTAATTACTTCTTTCATTAAATTACTACTTTACTTGGCCGGAGTACAGTTTTATTTCAACTCAGTAATTTATTAAGCTACCTTTTATAGTAGTTACAACATGTTTAAATACAGTAAATCACTAAATATCAAACGAGGCAAATCACATACCTTTAAAGTCTAAGTTTATATGTATGCACTTCAGACACTGTAAGTTAATTATTCATGTACATATTGTATCCCTCACATGAGTAAAACTTTGCTGTGGTAAATTCTTAGGTTTGTTTGAGGTTTTTTTAAATGCATTAGTTGTAAAGGGGAAAAAGGAGAGGAAGTTGATAAGATACAAGAAATAATAAAAAACAAAACATCATGTGCTAAATGAAGTGCATTCCCACTTGAATAAGTGCTTTTCACTCAACAGACTACTCTCTCATGTGAATAAACATTTTTGTGCCAAGAGTTTCTTGCGTATGTCTTTCAGATCCAAACAGGGATGCAAAGGATTACATAATTTTTGTTGTTTTTTCCTCAGGGATTTGAAACAGTGACATGTTTCTATTGCACTAACTGTGAGCATTGCAAGATGATTTCATCATTCATTAATGCCTTGGCTATATGCTGTAAACAAATAAATTTTTGAATCAGGAAAACGACCTGCATCATAGAACAAGTGTCTTCTACTGAATTTTCTGTGCATGTACATATACCTGATTCCATAGTCTTATCACATCAGACAAAACCTGTGGTCTAGCAGTTTATGTTTTCCAGTTTAATGAGTCTCCAACTCATACGTCCTGGTGGACAAGTTGAACATGAGTAAGCAGTGCATTCCTGCATTAAAAAAACCCAACCAAATACAACCTGCTCTGCACTAGTGAGTGTCACCAACAGGACCAAGGTCATGATGCTTCCCCTCTATTCAGTACATCTGGAGTGTTTTGGGCTCCTGAATAACAAAAGGATTTTTACATACTGCAGCAAGTCAAATGGAGGCCATCAGGACAGTCAAGGTTGGACCATATTCTACAATGAGAAGGTGAGGGATCAGGCCACAGAAGAGATGCTTCTGGAAGCCTTGTTACTGTCTACCACTACCTGATCAGAGGACACAGACTCTTCTCATGGTTGCACAGTGATAGGTCAAGAGTTAACAGACACAAAGCAGAATGTGGGAAAATCCAATCAGATATAAGGAAAATATAAGCAATATTTTTTTTTTTTGTCATGAGGACAAAAAAAAAATTGACGTTTAACCATTAGGCATTTGTTTATTCTGAATATGTGTATTACTTGTGCACTGTCTAAATTATTTCAGCATGGTGGTACTTATTAGATGCTTACTGTGTATGACACCTTTTTTTAGAAAATATTTATCTCTTTTTCATTTAATAAATACTCTTACTTCTTCAACAGAATTTGCACCTGACAAACAGCTCTGGAAAACAGTTTAATTTCCTGTTCTACAGTTTGATTTGAACAATTCTACATGTCAACATTTACAGAAAATTCTCTCTATAGGATGCAAAAAATGTGAAAGTACACCTTTCTCCTTTTTATGAAATAATGGTGAGATGTAAGATTCAGTTTCACAATCAATTTATTGTGGCATAACAAGTTATCACACATCTCTGTACATGCTTTTAGGTTGTGGCAAATTACAGAGCTACTTGGTTTAGATCAGTATGCTGACAGAAGTAGGAAGAAAGAACAAAGAAGTCTCTGAACAGCTTTCACAAAATAATTTTAAAAGGCTTTGGTTTTCACTATAGAACTTTCTAAGCTGTCCAAAAATGAAATTTTCATCACACAGTTCCACTATGTGTATTCAGCTGTACAAAACCATGAATAAAATAAGTTTTCATATTTCTTATCTTCCATATGGGAAAAAAGAAAGAAAAAAACAGAGCTCTGAACTCTAAGTAGGAAATTCAATACTAAATCTTGAAGTCTACACAAACTATACTATAGTTCTACAAAAATTTAGCAAGTCACACCAAAGTTGACCAAGTTTCATTTTTAATTCATATGAAAATAAGTTCTTTCACCTCATTTTAATTTTATCCTGTCCAAAGGAAAAGAAAATTCTCACTAGAGTTGATTCTGTAGATGGTTCAATCTAACTGTTATGATCTCTGTAGATTGTTTGGCATGAAATAACCAGGTAGAATTATCTATATTTAGTATTCCATTCAGTCTGACAGTAACAGGCAAATATTCCACATCGTGTTGAGGAAACTGCTACTTTCATTGTGTCGTGGTTTCAGCCCAATTGGCAACAAAGAACCATGCAGCCACGCCAATGAGGAGAAAATGTAATGAAACCTGGTAGGTCGAGACAAGGACAGTTATGGTCACCAATTATGGTCACAGGTGAAAACAGGCTCAACTTGGGGAAAAAATTCAATTTAATCGGTTATCAGTCAAAGCAGAGTAGGGTAAGGAGACGTGAAAAGCCAGATCTTAAAACACAAATAAACACCATTCCCTCACCCCTTCCTCCTTCCTGGGCTTGAGTCCCCTCACTCCCGATGTCTCTACCTCCTCCCCCAGGGGGACAGGGAATGGGGAGTGCAGTCAGTTCACCAGAGATTGTCTCTGCTGCTCCTTCCTCCCCAGGTGGGGAGGGCTTCTCACACGCTTCCCCTGATACAGCATGGTGTCCCTTCCATGGCAGACAGTCCCTCAAGAACCCCTCCAACGTAAGTGTTTCCTGCACAGTGCAGTCCCTCAAGAGGGCACCTGCCCAGAGCGGGCTGCCCAGAGAGTCATGGTCTGCTTCAGGCACAGGCACCTCGTCTGGTGTGGGGGCCTCTACAGGGTGTAGATGCCTATCTGCTCCTCTGTGGTTCTTCATGGGCTGCAGATCCATCTCTGCTCGATTGTAGTCCTTCACAGACTGCTCCACCACGACCCTCTGTGGGCTGCAGGGGCACAACCTGCCTTCTCCCCTCAGTCTGTAGAGAAATCTCCACTCCAGCCATCTCCTCTCCCTCCTTCCTCACTGACTCCTGGTATCTGCATAGGTGTTTCTCTCACATTCTCCTCCTTCCTCTGCTGTAGGTGTCAACTACTCCTTTGTCCCCTCCTTAAATACTCTATTGTCTTTAAATGGCCTAGCCTCATCCTGAGGCGGGGTCAACTTGGAGCTAGGGGAGCTTCGAGCAGATTCTTACAGGGGTCACCCGCCCATGTAGCTCCGTCTCCCGCTACCATAGCCCCACCACACAGACCCAACACACACTGATATCTTGGTTCCTATGTCCATGACTTTTCCTGTGTCTAGTTTAGTGCAGTCACTTTTTAAATGCTTTCTATCTTACAATTTTACAAAAGTCCATAGTAGAAGTCTGTGTCATGTTACATTTCATTACATCATTTATGCAATGTGACACAGTTAAATGAAATGAGTTGATATAAAGTAATGACTCATCAAGCTTAGAGACAGAAATACAAAAATAGAAACACTAAGTNGCTTCCCCTGATACAGCATGGTGTCCCTTCCATGGCAGACAGTCCCTCAAGAACCCCTCCAACGTAAGTGTTTCCTGCACAGTGCAGTCCCTCAAGAGGGCACCTGCCCAGAGCGGGCTGCCCAGAGAGTCATGGTCTGCTTCAGGCACAGGCACCTCGTCTGGTGTGGGGGCCTCTACAGGGTGTAGATGCCTATCTGCTCCTCTGTGGTTCTTCATGGGCTGCAGATCCATCTCTGCTCGATTGTAGTCCTTCACAGACTGCTCCACCACGACCCTCTGTGGGCTGCAGGGGCACAACCTGCCTTCTCCCCTCAGTCTGTAGAGAAATCTCCACTCCAGCCATCTCCTCTCCCTCCTTCCTCACTGACTCCTGGTATCTGCATAGGTGTTTCTCTCACATTCTCCTCCTTCCTCTGCTGTAGGTGTCAACTACTCCTTTGTCCCCTCCTTAAATACTCTATTGTCTTTAAATGGCCTAGCCTCATCCTGAGGCGGGGTCAACTTGGAGCTAGGGGAGCTTCGAGCAGATTCTTACAGGGGTCACCCGCCCATGTAGCTCCGTCTCCCGCTACCATAGCCCCACCACACAGACCCAACACACACTGATATCTTGGTTCCTATGTCCATGACTTTTCCTGTGTCTAGTTTAGTGCAGTCACTTTTTAAATGCTTTCTATCTTACAATTTTACAAAAGTCCATAGTAGAAGTCTGTGTCATGTTACATTTCATTACATCATTTATGCAATGTGACACAGTTAAATGAAATGAGTTGATATAAAGTAATGACTCATCAAGCTTAGAGACAGAAATACAAAAATAGAAACACTAAGTCAAAACTGTAAGAAAAAAACTAGTAGCTAATATCTTTGCTTAAAGAACTTGTGATAGTGTTCTCTTAAATACTTAAGGGTAATATGAAAAGCAATAGCAAACATGTGATTCCTATAATTGATAAAATTTCTACTGTAAAATAGAATGGGTAAATAGAACACTTATTAGACAGAAATAACTCTTCAAGTCTGGTATTAAAATTATTGTGCAAACTCTGTAAGTAAAAGTCCATTATTAACAGAGCTGTATAAACAGTATAAAATTTTATTTATGGCACTCTGAGAGTTCAGCATTTCAGCTTCCTTTAAAAGAAACTTCTGCATAGAGTAGAATTTGCCAAGCAGGATCTGATCCTCAAATGATTATTTTTTTCCCAAACGTTATCTGAGACTGTCAAATGGTCTGGGGACTGACAGATAATCTAGTGGGTTTATGTCATACTAGATTGGGAAACAAGGATAACATCATCTAATTTGTTCTCAGCTGCTTTCAGCTGTGATTCGTTCCAGATTTTTTTCCTGTGGTAAAGTAATTGGTCATGTTTATCTGTACAGATAATATAAGCTTCATTACTGCATTATCAGAACAGCTCTCATCAATCACTTGTTCACATTCTGAAATTCCCTGTACACAGTACTAAGAAATCCTTCGGCAAAATTATGAACTCATTCATTTGAAGTGATCTTTTTGATTTTAATAAGGTTGAATGAAAGGTACTAGTGCCAAATGTAGAACATTGAACCTAATGTTTCATGTATAAACATGCACAACAAAACTGGATAATGTATTTGCTGTTAGTGTATAAGAAGCTGCTGACAGGTATTGGAGAGTATTGTTGCATATTTATCTAAGGTGGAGTTTAGCCCAAATTTCATAATATAAGTAAAAATCACCAAATTTCTAAGGTCTTTGTTACTAGTAAGGGTCTTTGGTAAAGAAAGTTCTTAATTTTCATGTTTAACTTCCATTGTTTCTAAAGAAAATATACAGATACTTATATTAATCATATTTAAAACACTATAGTTCTATTTACCTCTTTGGGGTGACTCTGACAACATTTATAAAGTTAAAATCAGGACTCAGAGTGGAGATACACAGCATTTTATTCAAAAATGTGTGTTTCTGGGAGGCTGCTGTCTCATCAATGTAATGGTTTGAGCCCAGCTGGCAACAATGAACCACGCAGCCATTCGCCCATTGCACCACCACCCCCCTCCCCTCCACTGGGACGGGGAGGAGAATCAGCAGAGAAGGGGGCAGCCCTCGTGGGTTCAGATAAGGACAGTTTAATGCAACAACACAGAGAGAGAGAAGAGAACAGTAACAATAACAACTATAATGCTAACAAGAGAGAACACCGCCAGGAACCAGAACCGGAGCCGCACTGTGCCCTTCCCGGCCCCACTTCCCAGGCCTTGCCCGGCCCGCCCCACGGTTATGGACTGGGCGTGACCTCAGTGGTATGGAATACCTGCTTGGCTGGTTTGGGTCGGCTATCCCCCTCCCAGCTTTCTGGTGAAAATTAACTCTATCATAGCCGAACCCAGGACAATCAATTTCAGAATTCTTAAATTTTGTTATGAATATTATACTTCAGTATAATAAGAAACAAAGAATGTTATTGTAATAGGAAATTAAACATCAGTAAAAGAAAAATAAAAAAGTCATCTGAGAAAAATGATGTTTGCAGCCTAATAGAGCAAAGCATTTTTTTTATTCAATAACATTTCTATTGAAAAAAAATAATTTAGGGTTATCTTATCAATGATCTTACATAATTTAACTATATAAGAAAAGTACTATCATTAGCCATTGTTTATGCCTTTTCTATATATTAGAATGTCATTCTGCTGCATGTACTTGGAAAATTGCTTCATGCTCTAGTTCTTGGAAAATATGTATTTTTTTAAAAAATGGGTTTTCTGCAATTTGGAGAGAAAAATGGAAAAAGAAAAGTTGAATAAGAATTAGAAGGATCTTACCCTAAATAAATTGGAAACCTTCCAGCAGTGATGAATAGCTTCAAAATACTACAAACTAAAGGGAATTTACATGACCTTTTGAGATGTATACTGTGTACCAAAAAGTACACCACCAAAATTCATGCGTAAAATAGACGTGAGGTGTTATTTTTTCCTACCTCTTTGGATCACTCCATTGGAATCTTGTTAGTCTAGTGGTTTGATCTGTAGCTTAGCTGACCAGTCTTCTCAAAAATAAAGACTAAGAGAGAAGAAAAGGAAAATGTTCATTAAAAGAATGACATTTTGATGTAGCTGTATGTGCACTAAGTCCCTAAGACATATTTTAGTATCTTGACTTTGTCAATAGTTTACTCACATACTCCAGAAAATTATCATAGATGTTATATTAGGGCTGGGGATGTTGTTCATTAGAAAGATATAGTGTTTGCTTTATATCATCTAAGATTTCCTTTAACCTAAGAAATTTTTTGACCGAAGACATGCTTTGCCTTCATGTCACCAAAACAGCAGTTTCACTGTGACCCAGTAGTTAAGTAAAAATATAACAGCTTGTGTAAAGTAGTGGTTTCATGCAGTACATTAATCTTAAGGAAAAAAAAGGATCATCACAAAAAAAATCAAATTTAATAGTTTTTGACCTTCAGGAAAAGATACAGTCCACTTCCCAGATGGACACTAGGCTCTGTTACACAGAAGATACCGGCCAGGCTTCAGTTCCCTAAGATACAATACAGTAAATGAAAGATACTGTGAAAAATAGAGTAAGATGGATATCAAATATAGAACTATTGAACCAAACCAGCACTTGCAAAGTTCTAGTATACTTTATCAATTAATCAACATTCTGTTACTCTCATTTCATATTCTATATAGATTGTTTTATTTATTAAATTTCTGCATACAAGATGGTAGAAGCTCTTTGTAAAGGAATTTGTTAGTCCAAAAAAAAAAAAAAAATCAGATTCTGATCCCACTTGTCTCAATGTAGATATGAAATAATAGCATCAGTTATTAAACTTAAAATCATTAAAATTATAGTTAAATATATCCCATTAAATTGTAGTGATCTACTTTTATTTACTTATCTAGATGTATATGTCTGTAAACCATAAAAGATGAGATAATTTCTTGTGTTTTTAATTCAGATAAACAATATAGTTAAAGAATTTGTACAAAATTATACTACTGTTTTGGAGTGCAATGAGTTGACCACACTTAACATCCAAACACTCACATAGCTGCTCACTTCCTCCTTTCTCCTATGAAACAAGGATAAAATGGAATGGAAGTGAGAAGTCTTGTGGATCAGATCACCTGTCCCAGTTGTGTTCCCTCCCAACTTCTTGCCCACCCCAGCCTGTTTACTTCATATTTTTGTTGTTAGAAGATAATAATAATACAATCAGTACCGTCTTCATGCTATGGTGATCCCTGGTGTTATGTATCTCTTTGTTACCACTTGGATTTATGCCATTTAATTCAGACAGTGTTACTATTTCAGAGCATTAATAATCTATCAACAAATAAATTCTTTAGATTTTCTTCATAGATTTTAAATCCAATTGAATTGTACTGATCTAAAAATGTTGGGGTTTAGGGTGAACTTTTCTGAAGGCATGCTAACACATGTCATATTTGACAAGTATGTACTGTTTGGAGTTAAGTGGGAAATTGTATTATTACATTTTGATCAAACTGTATTGGTTTAGATAGACTTTTCCAAACTGTGTCATGCAAGTTCATCTAAAGAAGGATAATAATTAAAGCAGGAAGTGTTTTGAATTCTGCAGAGAATTCACTTCTGCAAGGAAGTGAAAAACAAATAATATTGTTTTACAGTTAGAACAAAGAACAAAGAGATTTCCAGTTTCCTGATCACTGTTTCGAGTATGCATTTTTGTGCAAGAAATTTTGACAATTTCTGATTGGATGCCCAAATATTTATGCCACTTACAAAGCCTTTTTCTAAATGTAAAGTTAATATTTATTTTATTCTAAAAAAATCACAATTATTTCATTAATTTTTTTCATGACATAGTCTGTAGATTGTCACCAAATATTTTTTATACATAACAGTAATTTTATGTTTTAATTAATATAGTTTTGCCATTTTCCTTTCCTTTTTAATATCATTAAGGGTTTGGAAAATTTTATTCTAAAATGGAAATGTAGCTCTCATATTTCTTTAAAAAAAAATAATTAGCAGTACCAGAAACAATTAGTGGAGTTATGGAACATAAAATGGGGAATAAAAATGCCATGAGGAAATTAAGTCTGAAAACCTTTGACAGAAAAAATGATAAAAAATCTAACAATGAAAGCAAGACTGAAATAAACCTAAAGAAAAGATTAATTGAAACATTGAATATAAGAGCACTTATAAAAGAAATACTTAAAATTTTTGTGCTTCTTATTTTAATTATCCATTAGTTAATTAGCTCAGATGCTATTAAAAGAAAATAAAAGAAAACTTTCTCACGGGACTTCCACACCTTTTCCTGTCTAGTCGATGGGATTTGGGAGAAGAGGTTGTACAAGATGGAAGCAAGGGCACAGAAGAGGAACAAAAACCAAAGGGGTCTAAAAAGGGCAAAGCAAGATAGATGAAGATTAGCAATAGTAATAAAAGGTATCAAGAAGGATTCTATTGGCATGCTAATTGCTAAAGAAAGTTCAGGGAAGAATTAGGTCTGATGATGTATAGGGAAACAACCTGTTGACATAGAAAGATTAGGGAAAAAGTTGAAGTACTCAACACCTTTTAGCATTGCGCATAGACCAAATCTATTCTCAGACTTCTGCCTGTACCATATGGTACGGGAGAGAGAAGAATAGCCAGTAAAGGAAGTGCAAGAAGTTAGAAAGGGAGTAAGGCAAAGCAAATATCATATACAGGAGGAACACGGCCAGCAGACTGAAAGAAAGTATTATTCCTCTCTATTCAGCATTGATTATGACACCTCTGGAATACTGCATGGAGTTTTGGGCGCCTAATTTCATAAGGATTTTGAGATATGGGAGAGGTTCATCAGAAGGCTTCATCAGATTGTCTTGAGTCTAGATCACATGTCCTGCATGAGACAGAGTGAGGGAGCTGGGGCTGCTTAGTCTGGTGAAGAGGAGGCTAAGGGGTTGTTTCATAGCAGCCTACAATTACTTGAAGGGAATTCACAACGATTAAATCAGATGATTTAGTCAGATGATACAGCAAAGGTCAATGACCACAAACTATGGCTTGAGAGGTTCATGCTAGGTGTTAGGAAAATAATTGTAACCAAAAGAGCAGTACAATACTGGAACAGGTTGCCCTGAACAGTCATGGGATTTGCACCTGTGGAAGTCTATGAGACTCAATCAGACAAAGCTACTGCCAACCTGATCTTATGTTGGCAACAAGTCTACTTTGAGTGAAAAGGTAACAAACCGTCCTTCAGAAATCTCTTTTAAACAACACTATTTATAATTCTATGGCTATATGTTCCTTATTTTTATATTTTAAACGTCAGGGATTATTCATAGCTGTTGACAGCAGTTCAGAATCTATTTGCCTAAAATTCATTTTGAAAATAAACTACCAGTTTTTAAAGAGTAGCGTCTAAAGCAAGCGTACATTTAAAATTTTCAAACTAGCCCTTAAATGTTTCTATTACACATAGTCAAGGAATGGAAATCTTATGCACCATTTCAGTTTCAAAATGCTTCAATGTGTTGAAGACAGGATACGTGGCCAGGCTAGCACAAGATAACCAATGCTGTCTGAACAGTTTGCGTTATCTATTCTGTCAATACAAGAAGAATTTCAGTTCTGGAGCTCTTGATACAACATCTTTCAGTAGCATAAATTCAGTAAAAAAAAAAAAAAGGTTGTATCTTACTGTGGAAAATTTTGAGGTTTATGAAAAAAAAAAAAAAACACAAACTCTAGAGGGAAAAAAATCCACAATGCTTCAAGCATTTTTCTGATTCACATCACTTACTTGTGATAACTATACATGGATCAAATGTAGCCGTAAAAACTAGAAGTATTCTAACTGTATAAGCACAAAACCCCACAGGGTTTTAGCAGTGATCTTTTTCTGTTGTGAAAATTCCATTTCCTCCTTTCCAGCTATGTTTACAAGACAAAACTAGGATTGCCTTCAAAGATATAGTTTTGATCTTCAAATCTACAATCTAATAAGAAATTTTATGGTCATTCTGTTTAGTAGAGCTTGATTGATTTTACATGTAATGTCTAATTATTTTTTGAGATATTAATAACTTAAATTTAACCTCTGTTTAATTTCAGAAATCATTGTATGGTAAAAACCAGGTTTTTCCACCCTTTGTTTTTGAAGCTTCTTTCTTCAAGTTTCATTTGATACAGCCAGGTTCTGTGACCAGCATTCACATTTTACATGATTTTATAAATGTTATTGTATTCCTTCTCAGATGCATAATTTGAAAACTGAGAAAAGATATTTAACATTTTAAAGTATTTTTTTAAAAATAAATCTGACCTTACTAGCTGTCTTTCTCTGTATATGTTTCTTAGCCTTCTCTCTACCTGGGAATAGGGGAGAAAGGAGAATTTCTGTTGTGGATATGAGCAGAATTAGAAACTATAGTCAAGATTTGAGTACACTATTACTATTACCTACGGCATAATAATGTTTTTCTGCTTTCTACTTCTTTTCTTTTCTTGGTTAATTCCTCCTAACAAAGCATTTTAGCTTTTCAGTTTATGCTAGGGTTTTCACATGGCATTTTTAAAGCCAAATATTGTATGATATTTTTCTTTGTGAAAATTGCAGGTGGAATGTTAAAAGTATATCACAGATATGTCACCCTATGATGAGTGTGTTTAGGGGAATGATAAACTTCTAGACTATTATTACTTCATGTATAACACCTTAAACAGACCATTGGACCATTACATGATCCAAAATTATTGAGTCTTCCAAAGTGAGTGTTTATTCATTTTAAAAATAAGAAAACAATGTTAAGATGTTTTCTAAAATTCACAATAAATATTGAGATGAAAAATTGTTTAAAATCATTACGTATATATCTATACACACAACACAATGCGAAAGACTTGACACTATAATTCTACCTGAAAACGATGCATCACAAACCTATTAGAGAAGCTGATCTAGTTAATAAAGCATTGTAACCTTTTTTAGAATAATTTGACACGGTGCCTCAGCAAAGGCTTTGTAAGAAATTATTCAACTGTGTGACAACAGAGAAGACAGTCTTGTGGATTAAAAACTTGATAAAACAAAATGAAAGGTTGAATAACAGTCTTTTATGCTACATTAGGTAGTTACTAGTGAAATCCCACAGAGATCTGTGCAGTGGTTTGTGTCTTTCAGTATGCTTGTGAAAAATTTAGAAAAGGTGCCAGTTAACGAAGATACAAAATTAAGGCATAGCAGAAAATTATTTGTGTTAGTAAAAACTTAAACTGACATACCAAATGCAAAATTATGTCTGGAAGATGAGAAAAAATAAATAATGGAATGAATAACAATCTTAACTGTACAAGTGACGGACTGCTGTTCAGCCTGTCCTGATGGCAACAGTTCTGTTATCCCAGAAGCCAAGTTAATGGATTGACAAAGCATTTTGACCACACTAGTATCATAAGCCAAGAAGTAGCACATATCAGTCTGAACAAACCTCTATTCTTCTGGCAATCCAAATTATCTGGATAGATATTTCTGTTCTATTGTGGAAGTGCAAGACCAAATATGTTCCAAAAACCAGCTTAATGGCATCAGAAAAAGGTATAATGGTGAAACTGAACATGGATCTTTCTTACATTACAAACATTTTGGCAGACAACTAATTTACAGGTTCAGGATGTCAGTTGGGAACAAATACTACATGGTGTATGACTAAGTCTAAGCTTAGAATGATGACTCCAAATGTGGAAACCACTCACCTGTAAGGCAAGGACACTCAGTCCTGGGAAGTTACTTTGGATGGCATCTTGATCCAAAGGGAGAACCTGTTGACTGCAGACCTGCTGCTTCAAGGAAGACTGACTCAAATGGGACTTCTTGTGGGCTCCATTTATACCTGGAGTCAGATCAGGGCTCCTGGTCACATACAGCTGCCATTGGTTGAGAGGGGCCTACTAGATAGTCTTACTGGCTGAGGTGGTCTTTGGCAGGCTCAAGTATCTGGAGTATGTGACTTACAGCACATGTGTTTCCTGCCAAACTAGCCACCATGTTCTCTGTGCCATACAGTTAGACTTACCAGGGCAGGAAGGAGTGCGCCTGCCACGTGTTCCCACTGGTGTAGCTGGAGCTGTTACACCTTAACACTACTTCTCAGAATTGGCAAAGTATTTTGGAATATGTATCCTTTATCTATAAGAAATATTCCTATTTGCTAACTAAAAAAGTATAGAATTGGTATTTTGAAAGCTGTACTGTATCTTCTTCTATTTTGAAAAAAAAAACCAAAACCAAAAACCCCCCAAAAGACCAAAACAAACACAAAACTCAAGACAAACCACCAAAACTCACAGAAAATTGTTTCTATTATCCCACATTCTGTGCTGCCAGAGTATGAATGTTTCATTATTTAGTAGATGAGTTTCTATCAGGATCTCAGCACAGATATAGTAATTTACCGTGCATACTATTTTTTATACTAAAAAGCTATCTACATTATTAAAAATATCAACTATTTTTTTAAATTGCAAGTTAGTGTACTGTACACATCATGTTTTCTGTTGATGTTTTAGGACTCTGAGTATATATGATTATTGCAGATCACCAGCTTGAAACTACTTTGAGAACAAACAATCATTGCCAAGGGAAGTTTTTTTCTTTTGATTTTTTCTGAGTTTCTTCATACCTTGAGTTTCTTAACACTGTTTATCTTTTCTCATTCTCACCTTGACTGATCAGGAGGATTAAGCCACATAAGGCATGTCTTTATGAACCTCAGTATTTAAAGGTTCATATTATTGAAATTGTAATATATCAGAATATGTTTCTTAAATGATGTATCTGCAGATAGCAGAGACGCCCTAGAGGTGCATTTTTCTAACTTGTCAGCTTACATTACACTGACATGTCAGTACATTTTAAATTACTGCTTAGTAGAGTTATGCTTCAAACACAATTAACTTTAGGGTATTGCAATATTAAAGTAAGTATAGTGGTATTTGATTGGTTATTGATAACAATAGACTTACTTGTGAATATATTTTCTTTAATTTGAAATGTTGAAGAGTAAAACAAACAAAAAATCCCCAAAATTTGATTACTTTTAGCCAGTAATTTAATGTCTGAACTTTTTCAGACAGAAAGAAGTGTGTGTTCTTGGCAAAAGATACAGTGCTCCAGTTACAGCAGCTGGTTAAGAAATAATTTGTATCTTCTTCTTCAATTTTTTCTTGCTTCTATCCTCAGGCTGTCATGGCAGAAATAATAACTAACAGTAAGTGTTGTCCTTACTACTTTGGAAACATGATAGTATGTAAGATATAGCTAAAAGATCAGTATGAAAAGTGACAATAGACTAGGCAAGAAAATGAAAAAATGCAAACAATTTCTGCAAGACATAAAAATAGGCATTAAATCTAGAACACAAACATAGCATTACAAATTTGATAAAGATGGAAGGGTATTACTTTGTACTAATACTGTAGTAGCTGTGTAGAAATATGGACAGATAGTGTAGCTTAAAATTTTATTAATTTATTGGGGAAACTGCTTAGTTTCGTAATTGTACAGAACTTCAGTAATTATATTTATTTCTGCCAATGATTTCATGCTAATATAACTTATTCTTTGTCTCAAACATAAGTCAACTGTGCAGATTACATTTAATGATTGACAATTTTTCATAATTCACTGCAGAGTTTCTGCTTTCAATAGAGAATATATGTTATATATAACATGAGGACTAATTACCCTATCCAGCATAGTTTTATCCAGTAATTAAATCTGCAGTTGTCAGAGATCTGTACTTCTCTACCAAATGAAAAATGTGTTAATGCACTTCTTAGATCAAGCTATCCTGTATAGGAATGTCCACCAGCCTTTACTTTCTCCAAGTTTTTATCTTAATTTTCTTTTCTGCTTTGATTTTATCACATTCTCTGTCTTCCACAGATTGGCTGGAAAGTCTCTTTCAATTCACTGTCAAATATTGGTATAAAAATATATCCTTTATGTAAAATAAAATACATAAATACTTCATGGACATGCTAAATTGTCTCACAGAAGACTAAGTATAATTTATTCCTTCCAGAAATTGAAAAACTAAGGTCAAAAATGTAACAAAAAAATGGAATTCCACTAGTCAGCTGAAAAATTGTTAGTTGTCCAGGTAGGCATTAGGGAAGACGTGAACAATCATTTATTTAAAACTTGTAATACATTCTAAACACATTTGCAGAAAATTGCTGACAACAAGGAATTCTTTAGGTAGTAGTTAGTGTTAAATTTTTGGGACAATGTAAATACCCATTTCTAGCACAAAGATTTAATCTCATTATGGAATTCTCTGTTTAATACCCAATATTTTTGATAGATGATTTTAATAAATTTCCTATGAATTAATAAATTGTTCATTACGGAATATGTGCCTACTGGTATTTAAGATATTCTGGGGTCTGATGTATCTGAAAAAAGTCCTAAATGTGATACGAACCACTTGGAACAAGAGCTGGAAGAGAGCAGGGATACTCTGCACACCATTAGAAATAGTATTAGGTGCCTAAATGTAATACCACTCCCATCCTTTTATATTACTTTGTATACTGCTTATTTTTTGAGAAGCAAGTATTAAAGAGGTGATTCAGTTTCATGCTGTGACAGTTTGATCAACTGAGAAACACTCTAGAGCATATTGGCTGTGTTGACTAGATCTCAGCGTTTGTGAGAGCTCAAAAACATGCCTCCTGTTGAGACAACTTCATTGTATATAGCACAATTTAGGTCTTAAGATTCAAAGGAAGACAGAATGTAGTCATTGTTTGAAGCCATTTAAAGAAAATAAGCTCTTGAATTGTATGATTAGTCTAACCCTAATACGACATCTAAAGACCACTCATTTATCCAGAGCAATTGAAATTCATTGAGGTACCCCTTTTACATCTAACTGCTGATTAAAAAGAGCACTGTTTCTCCTCAAGCCTAAGGAGTCTCAAACATTGCTAATGAAATTTGTTTACCCAAATCAGTTGTGCTTCCAGAATGGGCAGATTTGAAACTTCTAAAAGCATATATTTCTCTCCAGTGGCATGAAATCAAGCTAAACGGTAGGTCAGATGTAATTGTGAAGAATCAAATGTAGATGTCTGATATTTATGAGGTAACTGTTATGTTGAACGCAAAGGGCAAGAACAGAAATAAGTACTTCCTTTTTTAAAAAAAAAAATTGCATATTTAAGGGACTTTATTTGTGCTGCATGTAAATATGTTGAATACATTTCGAATTGATGAGAAAATGATACTGATAAAAATGTAACATGACTATACAAGAGGTAAAATACCTAAATAAGACTAATATTTATCAATTTTATTACATTTAAAAGTGTTTTGCATGTTTTTAATGTTATTTTTGTTATTTATCACTTACATTACCTTTGTTTAATATATTATAGGCTTCTTGGAGATCAATCAATGTATGGTTGCACCATCTTCATTAAAAGATACTGACTGGACCATATTTTTTGTGTTTAAAGTATAGCTATCATTCTTTCAGACCAAGAAACACTATGCAGGATACGAATAACAAAATGCGGAAATACAGAGACAGCAGACAGTGATAGAAAAGACTGGTGGCTCTCTGAGTTTTTCAGTGGATGGCATGAGTAATATGTATATGGAATTCGAAAATCACTCATTATCAATACTAGTAAGAAGAAATCATAATTAATGAACCCTTGATAGAATACATTCTTTGTAGTGAAAAGACATTCATCGTATTTCAGGAACTACTACATTTAAAAATATATGACATTTTCAGCTGAGATTAGATGGTACTTTAAAGCCTTGATTCAAAGCGCATATAAGTCAATAAGGGTATTTCTATTAAAAATCAGAAGTAACTGGATTACTTCTTAGCTTAAAAAATAACACAAACAAAAATGGCTGCAGAGAGTACTGTAGGAATGAGTCTTTATTGTTACCAAAGTTAGAAAGACAGCAGGCATATGAGAAACAGATTTTTTAAATGCTTGAAAACTAAATATGAACAAAAGATAGAGGGGGGTGGTTCAGAAAAGAGTAAATAAAGCCTTTGTGCTGGGTATTCAAAGACAAGGTTCAGTCATAACATGGTAATAGATGTGAATGAGATTTATATGGATTGAAAACCTATACACCTCTAAAGAAAAGTGGTATCTTTGTAACACCAGTTTTATGATAGATGATGCTGTTGCATTTTGTTAAAGCAATTGTTTAAAAAAAATTACATCTCATATAGAGGAATTCTGAGTCCAACATATACTAAAAATAATCATTTGAGATTTTCTGTGGTGGAGATAATTTGTGTGTTCTGGGTATGAAAACAGTCTCAGAGAAAATGTATAGTCCTAAATATTGCTGTCTGAAAGTATGAGAAATTACAATACAACTTATTTGGGAAAATACAGCTGGTTTTGAAACCTTAAAAAATAACAGATCCCAAATAATAATCATTTGCAAAGGTTGTGTAGAGAAAAAAATTCAACAAAATTACACCAGAATCCAAGTCTCCCTTCAGTAAGAGGAATATAATCATGATCTACCAGTCTAATCTAATAATGGTCAAAATGAAGAACACTTACACTGGCACTTAGCCAGAACTGGAGTATCTGTTCTCCAAGTGTAATATGAAGTATTTACTCTCATTTGTCACCCAGTTTAACAGATACCTAAATTCAATGGATATTCTAATTGATCCTAAAGCTAAACACAGCTATGCTTTGATCTTACAATGAACATTTACGTGAATAACATCAGTCATGCCTTAAAAGCATGCAGAGAAGGTCCCTCCCTGTATCCAATTCTGTCATTAGTTTACAGCTTTCAGATCACTCCAAGACCACACATCAAATGTTGAAAAAAAAAAATCCCACTAAACTGATCGCAGAAGCCAACATCGTACATTATAGTTGCTAGTCTCTGGACTTGAAAAGGAAGAAGCAATAGGAATCTACCTGTAGAGTGAGCAGTGCTAGTAGTGTAATATCCATGCCATTAACATTCTGGAAATTTTTCTTACAGAGTTCTGGTCTATCGACAATGTAACCATCAATAGGTAAGTGTATTCAGTGTGCTCCTGCACCACATCTTTCAAGTTAGTTTCAGCCTGAAGTAATTTCATTCAGACGCTCCAAGAGGGCTCCATACAAATAAAAGGTGGGGGTAATCGTGATATTCACTACACAGTGTGTTTCTGCTCTGAATCTGAAAACTGTAATGCAGAATCATCTCTTGGTTGCATCTATACTGCTAACATGTGCTGTAGANTCAGCCTGAAGTAATTTCATTCAGACGCTCCAAGAGGGCTCCATACAAATAAAAGGTGGGGGTAATCGTGATATTCACTACACAGTGTGTTTCTGCTCTGAATCTGAAAACTGTAATGCAGAATCATCTCTTGGTTGCATCTATACTGCTAACATGTGCTGTAGACTGGATCGCTGGAGATATAGCTGGAGCACTCCAAGATTAAGCCAGATGAAAATTAAGCATGGATAACTGATGAAGTGCCTGGCTATCTTATGTAGCAGAATTAATATAGTCAGATTTATTTTTTTGTTTAATTGTTCACTGCAAAGGAGGATTTTCAAGACAGTTATAGAGAAAGGAGAACACAAGAATCTGGCTCTGTTTTAGGATGAGATAATAGCTTAGTTATCTCTCAGGTTAAGCATAGCAAAGAAACGAGTCTTCCATGTGTCGTAGTTTGAGCCCAGCCGGCAACAAAGAACC
>VZSC01016318.1:1125-18007 GCA_013398225.1 Steatornis caripensis
TCATTCCGTATTGCATAATCATCACTAGCAACTATTTTCTATATATCAGGGTAACACATTAACTTGTCATGCAATATAGACCTTTCCTTACTCATTATATTGCTTGATTGTGTATTTAAATAAAGTTACTGGTATTGGGAATGCTTACTCTCCTGGAAGCGGGTTTCTTTAATTCTCATTATTTCCTACCCTCTATCTCAAGGTCAACAACCTCCAACTTTTTTCTGAATAAGTATTTTCGAGAAGTTACAGAGTTGCCCAAACAATGCCAAAAGGAAAAAAAACCCAGAAACTGAGAAACATGCAGTGTATTTCTTGAACTCATTCTGGAAGAAAAAGTAGGAAAGTGGACAAGAGCAGCAGAAAATTAGGTATTAACTATTGAGCCATTGCTTTGTAAATGAAGCTATGTATTAACGCCACCGATTCAGAAAAGGATGAGATTCTAATATACTAAAAGCAAAGTACAAATTTATCACAGAAGATTACCAATATTTTCACGATGGAGTCAGTGAATTGGCAGTAGTATATATTTCATCTTCCTCCACTAGTCGTTTGCTAGCATCTTTGGACAAATACTATAGTCACAAAAGTAAAAGCAGATTAAGCTTGCCCTATAACCGACAAAACATCATTCTGCTACCTTTCCTAATATTTTGCTACAAGGTCAAAAATGCTGAATATTGTGCTTACAGCTCATTATATTGAGTGGTGTTGGTTTGTGCACAATGACCTTAGAACAGATGCCAGTGCACATTGGCAACAGAACAACAAGCTCGAAGTGCAAGATCGAGTGCTGGATTTACAGAATCACTCAGAAATCTGAAAGGCAAGACAACTGTAATTCAATATTCTTACCAAAGATCAGGGAAAAAGAAGTTTCATACTTGATTCTTAATGGGTAAAAGAACATGGGGAAAGCATTTGGACACAAGACTCCTCAGGGGATAAGGTTTCTACCGATCCTCACTTACAGACTTGAAATTCTCCGTTACATCTCTCCTGGCACAATGTATGTTTGGATCACAGTTAACATCTTAGCAAGGGCATTACATTCCATACTCTTATGAAAATCCTTAAATGCACAGTAACTAAAACTGTTTTAGTTGCCACTGATTTTCTCAACCTTTGTACAATGTTGCCTGACAAATTCACATTCTAAGGCTGTGCATTGGCAAGCACCCTGGAAAGCTACCTACAACAGTAGCTTGTGCAATGTTAACATCCCTGGAGCTACAGTCATGAGCTGAAGGATTACATGTTAGTCAGAACATATTGTGTTACACTCTACATGCCAGATCTGCAGTGACAAGTTTCTTCAACACTAAAGCTGTTTCTGAAGTGACAAGCCTCAGGAATCAAGCAACAGCAAAATCTCCACATACATTCCAGTGTTCCAAAAAACACAGCAATGCCTATTACACGTTTTTCAATCAGGCTGATGACTTGCAGGGTACGCTTGCTTAATGCCTGCCTAGGTTGCAAGGACAACGATAACGGTGCCAAGAAAATGCTTGATCCAAAAGCTGTCCAAGTCAAAGGGCATCTTTTCATTAGCAGGATTTGGATCAAGCTGTGAAATATGTCATTGCACTCTGCTTCCAATTACCACCAAAACCACTGCACACTGCCACAAACTTAACAACACCTCTGCCACAGCCACCGGCTTTTTACTGTCATACAACCTTTTAAAAAGCTTTTCTTGGTGCTCTCTTTCTTTATGATGTGATGACTCTTCCTATTAGCCATGAATACCTCTTCCTAGAATCTGAGGTCCTGGACACAGCTGTGGCACAGAGGGTATCAGCACTACAACATATTTCACATGTCATTTTTGACAGAGTTAAAGTACCATATGACATCAAATACAGAAAGCGCTTTAAGATGAGTCTTCTCCCATATGAAAGGATCCTCTCCACAAAAACAAACTTTGTGAGAAAGCTGAAGTCCTTGAACTCCTCCTCCAGAGAGGAGAACTACTTTTTTGTACCTACAATCTGCAAGTATATTTACACACTCCCCACACCCCCCCAATATCCAGACATTATTGTGCTATTAAACTGAGTGTCTGGACAGTTCCAGGGTTTTCAATTGACTGCGCTAAGCCACCACTAAAAACACTGAAAAGTTGTATGACAAAAATCCTTCTTTTTAGAAGGGTATACTTGTTATAAAAGCTACCTTTACCATTTGGAGTTTTCCTCTTACGTTTGACATGAACTCTTCGTTCAAAGAAATGCTTAGATAACATGTTGAACCTCATTTTATAGGTTCATTCATCTATTTGGCAAAGAAAAGTTTAATGCTCAATTCTATATTCTAGAAGCATATCCTATACTTTCAAACACATATAGTTAAAAAGAACAATATAATCCCTCAGAGTGAAAAGAAATCAAATGTGGACATGGTACATTAGCTTAATAAAACCCAGGAAAGACATTTGCAAACTCTCTGTCCTGAGGATCCCTTTAGGAACAAACACAAATGATTCTGTTTTTTACATAATCTTCCTTCACTAGCACTATCCACAGGAGAAAGTGCATCATATGCCTTCAGCTTGAACCAAACAGTGGTAGTCAGATGACAACTACTTAACAAAATGTGTCCTAATCTGTTGAAAGCAGTTCACTGAATTAGCTCTATAGCCACCGCATGTCAATGTACCTTTCTTTCAACAGATTTGAATTCATGTTATTCCTACTTTATGTTTTGCTTGTAAATTATAAAGAAAAAAAGACCGACATTCCCTCCATTAAATATTAAGAATAGAAAGGAATTTATGTGCTAAACTTGCCCGGAAAATTAGTGGAATTTAGGGGCTCAGTTTTCTTACGTACATTTCCAAATCTCTCTCTTTTGTCCTCTTTCTACTTTTATGTAAGTTCTTACAATTTAGCTCATTCCTATTGCATTTGCCAAAACAGCTACTATGCTTATAATAATCTCTTAATTTGTGGGGAATAGAAGGGGGTGCATNCTTGCCCGGAAAATTAGTGGAATTTAGGGGCTCAGTTTTCTTACGTACATTTCCAAATCTCTCTCTTTTGTCCTCTTTCTACTTTTATGTAAGTTCTTACAATTTAGCTCATTCCTATTACATTTGCCAAAACAGCTACTATGCTTATAAAAATCTCTTAATTTGTGGGGAATAGAAGGGGGTGCATGTTTTAAATACAGCTTATCAGAAAGTTGCGTATACTCATTATTTAAAACTCTGTCAATACTTACTACTAATACTGCCAGTATTGATCAATATCAGAAGTAACTCTGGGTATAATCTTTTTAATTAAGTTTTTATAGATGCCACATTCAATGCATTCAAAAAATTGCTGTTTGGCTGGTACTGTTGATAGTTTGAAATCATCCATAATAGCAGCCTATATTAGATTTCCAGTGTTACCATTATACTTTAAATACTGCTATCAGCTTCTGTTGAGACACTATTATGCCATTCACGTGGTTTTGCAGTGTTCCACATCACAAGATAACATCAGTAGCCTTTGTGCAATACACAAGGAGAAAGCAGGATAACAGGTAATAGCATCACCTTTGCTGGGCAAAAGACTTCTGCAAAATGCTAACAATGAGCTTCTGGTATTATGGATCAATAATACCTATATTTAATTGGAAATTTTGAAAGTAAACAAGTCAATTTACATTTATTAGAGACCATAAAGCACATAATTACGTTGCTTTCTCTACTAGATTCTAGCACCTTGACAGAAAGCTGAAATCTCACAATGCTGATCATTACTCTGATCAGCAGCATCCTGTTCTTTTGCTGTAATCTTTAGACTTTTTAAAGATAAAAAGCCATGATTACAGCCTTCAATTTCCTTGCTTGCAAAGTAGTGAACGGTAAGTTTCTGAAATCATTATAAGCATTTCTATAGCTAAGCTTTTATCTGTGTTTCATGAGTCATGTTAAACTATGCAGACAATGTATATTTGCAGTAATGTGGCCAGCTGAAAAATCCATGCAACCTTCTAAACATGAAACAGAAAAACTAGCCAGTGACAAAGACCCCAAAATGAGAACACTTCTGTTTTCACAGCATGGAAGATGGAAAGGAAGGGGAGAAGTTGTTTTGGGGTTCAGAAAATGATATGGCTTAACAATTCTTGTAAGTCCAATGCTCTTGTCAAACCAAAAGCTTTATTTATGTTTCCCTGTCTCTAGTAACTGAGGAGCTTGTTTGTACTTCTGACTTCCCAGTCCCAACTCTATTTTTCAATAACATCTGGATCTCTGGCAATAGGGTAAATCAATTGATTTGGAGGTCTGTCCCGTCTTCTTTCTTACTTGCAGTTAACTTCCTCTGTTCCTTTAAACTTCTTTGTCTTGTAGAAGAATCTGAGAGGCTGAAAGTGTTGCAATCACCCATAAAATTAGATAAGCCTGTAGATTTCCCCAGCAAACCCTGTCATTGTGACTCCAGCCTCATGGAGGGACCCGCTGTAAGAGAACAAGATAAGAGCACAGGAATTGCTGTATCACACCTAGTGAGCTGGCAAGCTAGTAGCTTTTCTCAAATGGTGGCCAATACAAAGGTGCTCCAGCCTCAGAGCAGACAGCCATGTAAAAAATATTCCCTGTGAGGGGCTCAATCTATTTCCTTTAACTAAAGTCTAGTGGAAACCTGGGAACTGGAGTGTTTAAAATAATTTACTGCCCATTTCTACTCAGTTTCTGGTAGTCTACTCAGTCTCTGCTTTGATTCCCAGCTATAGAGCTCCTTTCCAGATGACTTTGGGTGTGGTTGATCAAACAGTCATTGCTGTGCAACACGTTTGTTGTGGCCTTAGCTGCATTTCACATTACTTAATGTTTCAAGAGAAGAAAAGAACTAAATCATCATCACCAGTGTGTTAAAGATAAATTCTACATGTACTACCTAGAATTTGGTGTTGCCATGAAACTAGAAGTTCATTAAAGTAACTTTTAGAGATTGATCACAATAATTTGGCTCATAATTAGTAGCTTCTCTAGTCTCTCAATAACTGTTATTTTTAAAATTTGGCATGCATCTTTTTCTTTCCGATAGTTGAGAACCATTTGGCCTTATTTAGAAACTGATTAATCACAACTGAAAAAAATAACAGCCCACTACAAAACCCCCACCTGGAAACCACATACAAGCCACAATAATCTCTGGGTATTCAAAACGTGTTATGGAGGATGTTGCTGACCAGCTGCTAAAGTCAGCAAATTAAATAATCCCCGCACTGGCTTTTGTTGGAGATTCTTTCCCTGCCATAGAGAACAGAGAAATTCCTGGTACTGAAGAAAGCAAAGCAGTTCACATACCATCTCTCTCAGTACATATTGAAAAAGACTTGGCTTGTGTATTAAAAGAAACATCTAATTTCTATATATTCTACATTTGGCGGGATGCTGGCTAAAGACCTCTCAGTGCAGGATTATGCTGTACCCAACAATATTTCCTTCCCAGTAAAAGCACCATACCTTGTTTTGCTCAGCAACAATCTTCTTTACTCCTCTGTTACATTGCCCAGTGTCACCTGATTCTTCCCTCAAAACCAGGTCATCTTCATATCACCCAGTCTGTACTGGCAAAAGCTAAGAAGCCAGGGATGGCTACAAGCTAGCCTATGGCTACTCATTCCTGATCTATAAATATAAATATAAATAACCATATATAAATATGGTTAATAGACAAGGTCAAGTGCCTATTTTTACATACCACAGGAACCTTTGATCCTTACAAACATCAGATGATTTCTGACAACAGGAATGCTAAATTTGATGGTAGTCAACATCAAAAAGTTGAGACATCTAAAACACAACTCTCAAAAAACAGCTTTTCAAGATTTTGTCTTTCTCTCCACTGCTTATCAAATACACAGCCCCATGAATCTCAGCAGAAACAATTTATCGAACATTGAGTGACTTGGAAAATTGACCAGCAAAACAAATTTTGCCACAAAGATAAGTCTATCCTAAAATAAATATAAACCTGTCCTAGAAGCAGTCAGAAAAGTTTAGGGCTCTGAAGAGACAATAGCTCATAACTGATATTCAGTCGTTTCTCAGTTGGCCAAACTACCGCAGACAGCCAATATGCAACAGTATCATCCTATGTGAACAATGCATCACAGCTAAACAAATGGAACGCTTTCAGAGAGAGAAAAGCAGGGCAGATAGCAGGAGGAAAGGGTTAAACTACTATTGACATTTCTTCTGACAGTTGCTTCATCCTTAGCTGTCCTTCACCACAACAAATCTCCATACAGAGAAGAACACAGTAACAGGTTTTCAGAGTTTTTTTCTTATATCTGGGTCAGCGTAAGTAAACTGTTGCTTCTTAATTACACCATCAGTTTCTCACCCTGCAGTATCAGTCATCCGTCATTCTACACAAAGCTAACTCAAACCTCAGCCACCATGATAACTTAATAAAGGAAAATTATTCTTTCTTACTTAACAGAATTATTTTCCCTTGCTCAGAGTGGGATCTATACAACACTATCATTCACCTCTTCCCTATATAACCTGCTATACAAGGCTTGCATAAAGCTGAAGTTTTCTGAAGTAAGTGCTCTTGCTCAGTATAAGTTCATGTACTTTTTTCCTTCAAATATACAAGTGCCTGTGTACTTTTTATCAATATTAATGTGAGTCTTACACACAAACAGTCTAAAAAGTAGCTTTACCTAAGAAAATGAGATGAAACAAAGTGAAACCAACAGCAAGTCTATGATGTGACACTGGATGCCGAGTCAGTCTCTTCCAGGTACAAAAATATTTTTTGTGACTTACCTAATAACCGACATAAAGAAAAATTAGTATTAATGTTCTGTCTCTTACTGTGTAGCTCAGATTTACTTGTGAATGATCTAAGTCTAATTGTGAAGGCTGAAACATGAATAATAGCTGCACTCTCCCATCCTGCAGCGAATAGCCTCATTTTATCACATTATTTCTTTTCTCTCTTTCAGCATATTACTGAACTAGGATGTTATAATGGTACCCAAATAGCTCCCATTTCTACCAGCACTTACACTTGTTTATGACTTATTTGGGAAAGGCAGCTCTGGCTGTGCTCAAAGAAGCTATCTACCAGTTGCACTACACTCATCTGTGTAAGGAAAATCTACATTTTGTGTACAGGAGAAGGTGAAACGCTCATCCTGTCTGACAAGAGGCACCTACCTTGGAAGCAGCTGACAGTGCATTTTTTGTACACTCATTGCATCTTTGCCTCAATTCCAGAGGAACCTCACACATCTCAACATCTTGGTCTGAAGTATCTGTAGCTATAACCTAGCCTAGGATATCTAACCTGTGAGCCTCTGCTACTCCTAAGTGCAGTGGACCTGTCAAAAGAGATGGGCCAGTTTTCCTATGTTGAAGTTTTTTAATGCCAGATGTTCCCATTAATCTGTGCAAACTCAGTAGCTCAATTCTCTGAGGAAGTACAAAATGTTCTGATTTGTTGTATGCGCCAACTCCGAGGTAGGCAAGTTCCTTGTGAGGCACTGGGTTGAGGAGGCATCTAGCAGAACTCCAGTGTGTCACTACTATGCATTTTCTAGCCAAAGTTTCACCCTTTATATTAAATCCAAAATTTAATTATAAAGTATGCCAGCTTTTTAAATAGGACAAAACTCCACTCCCTGTTTTAAGAATTGAAATTAGACACCAGAGGTAACATCTGCAATGTTGAAATGGAGTGATTATATAATTTAGTGCCCAATTTATAAGGATTGCTGTCCTGTGAACCAGATTCCGTGAATCTGCCATTGGCAATACTATTCTTGCGCTAACATCTATACATCATCTGACTAACACTAACACCTCCACGTACAGGTGATAATGTCTGTGAACGTAAACTTCACAAATACTTCCGAAACACATACAAAATAAATGCAATAAAAGTTTAATGCCGTTTAGAAAGAATGTGAGAACTTTTAACATCTTATGTGTATGACTCATCTGTGTGAAATTTGAAGCAGCTGACTGCAAACAATAAGAAAAGACCAGATATGCTACACCACCTATAAACCTTGTCAAGGTTCAAGGCCGGGCTGCCTATTAAACAGATGACAGATGCTCTCTGTTAATCCTTCTCCTCTCCAGAAAGAGAAAAGTGAAAGAGGCTTATGGGTTGGGAAATTAAAACTGCTTTAATACAACAATAATAAAAAAGTATAATAGTAACAGTAATAGAAAAAGAATAATAAAACTCAAACCAGGACAAAGCTCAAGTATAAACTTGACAGCCACCCCATGTTTGAGACCATTAGCTCTTCCTCAAATACAAATAAGAATATTAATATTCTGAGGGGAGTTGGAGAGCTAATCAGAGCTGACTTTTCAATATAGCATAGAGATGAAGCCAGTAAGAACACTTAAATAATTTTCTTAACTATTTACAGGTTAATGTCCCAATGCTGCTTGAGAAACATTCAAATTAAATTCTGTACTTTTAGGATTGTCAAGAGTGCTGAATTCAGCTACTCTGAGGATAAATGGCCACAGCCGCACTGGTCCCTTGTTACAGTTTAAAGCTGGGCTGGCTATTAAACACACAACAGATTCTTTTTGTTAACCCCTCCCTCCTGAAAAGAGAAAAGGGAAAGAGACTTACAGGTTGGAAAAGTTAAAACAGCTTTAGGGATAGAGACTTACAGGTTGGAAAAGTTAAAACAGCTTTACTCTAACTACAATAATAGCATATAATAATATGAAAAATAATAATGAAACATATACAAGACCAATATCAAGCTCCCCCCCTCCCCAATGATGAATACATCACCCAGACACTGTGGGGCACAACCCATGAAAGTCCCAGAACATACTTAGCAGCAGGCAGGAACTGCATACAGGAACACATGGCTCAGAGGCAGCATAATCAGGCAGAGGCCTCCTCTGAGTCTTGAGCACAAGGCAGAGCAGCATTCTGCCCCATCACCAGGACCCACACTAACAGCCCCACGCTGGGCTGAAATAGGCTCCTGGGCCATGGGTGTGGGCGGAAGCACCAGGTGAGGCTGCTTGGGGCCATTAGAGCCCATCAGTGCCCTCAGGCCCCTGGCCATAAAGGGAGAGGGAGGGACCCTGGTGATCCCTCAGCTTCATGCTAAGCATGATGTGTCTGGGATGGAATACCACGTTTGGTCAAATCAGGACATCCCTAATGATAGGTGAAAAGTGATATATAGACCAGTTGGTCTGTCTGTGAGGCTGCCCACTCACTGCTACCAGCACAGCCGTTTTTCTGCCAGAGTCAGGCTTTCATTAGCTTCAGAAACAATTAATGAACTAAATTGAGCTTTGTCTGAAAAATCTAGCAACTCAGTAGAACCAGGGAGGATCTGCTGCCCCTGGCTGTCTGTGACCCTAGACAGCCGCACATTTGCCTTATGCCTCCAGCTGGACCTGGAAGCGCTGCCTCTGCAAATGACTGCTGTAGAAAAAGTTTTATGTGCGAAGCTTAAGAGAGCTCAGTATTATTTTTTTTCCTTCTCCTCATGTAGACATGTATTAAATAAGCCAGTTAGGTATTCCGAGCCCTTTAATTAACAAATTAGTTATGAATTGGAAAAAATGGTCATGCTTTCTGTATTTGTTGGGCTACGGTAAATTAACATAAACTAATGAAGCTTTATTTTTATCTCATTACTTGTGCTTCACTTTCCACAGACTTTGTTGCTTGGATTGTGTTTTGAATGAAAAGGGTGATGTGTTTTCCTTTTTAAAGTTACTTTTTCAACACATCAGTCTGACTTGGAGGTACACTGGTATTTTTCCCCCCCCCCCTTTTCAATGCTTCTTTTTCCCTGCCCCTTCACAGAATCTGCTATCTTCTTGCAATGCATGTTTTTTCCTACTGCCCCATATATTGCTCCAGAGATCAAAAGAGCCTGTGGTTTCAGAGGAATGAGCTAGTGCAAACATTATTATTAGTATTTTTAAGAATTCCTTCTACAAAAGGTAGGTATTTATGAAAAATGTTTCATTAGGGCCAGATAATTTGAGCACAGAAAACAAGCGCTAAGGTCAACTGAGTGGCAGTCATCACAACTGTTTTCAAAAGAGAGACACAAGCATTCATGGAGCTAAAGTGAGTTGCATTACAAATGAAAGTGAGGTGCCTAGCTTTTTATTTTGAAGGTGAGGAACAAGCAAAATTGATTATGTGGTAGGATATGAGGCAGATAAATATATACTGAAAATTAGAGGAATCCAGCAACAGGTTTTGACCATGAATTAATAGCCGCGAGGGGACAAATGCCTTTCCTACATGACTTTTCTTTCTAGTGCCAAAAGAACTCACAAATTATGAGCTGCGCCTGAATTACTTACGGATTTTAAAAGAAGAAAAAACCTAGAGGTTGAAGATAGTGTTATACAAAAATTTTATTAGGAATAATAACAAAAGGCCATGTTACTAATAAAGTGGAAGTGTTTTCACTTACCCTCACAAGGTAAATTGAGCTCCCTAAAGGAGCTACATCTTGAAGTGAATAAACCAACCACCCCCCAACAAAACTTCAGTTACTTGTATTCTCTCTAAAACATTCCAGAAATATTGTTTATACTGCGTGCAAAACAAAGAGTTCTATGTTCAGCACAAACACAATTTTAAGGTTGCATTACTAAATGAACCACTAGAGGATTATTTTTTTCAGTCACGAATAACTTATTTCCCACATTTTTTAAATGGAGAAGTAATTATTAAATAGGTAGCAACATTTTATTTGCCCTGACTTCTGATCACCTAATTTGATCTACTATGTATTACATGGTATTGTTTCAGCAAATAAACTTTATTGGATTGTACAGTGTGTGGTTATCTAAAGCATGTATTTACAGAAAGGGAATTTTTATTTATTTATTTATTTATTGATAAACATGTTTTAATTATTTATAAATTCTTACTCAGCAAGAGCTGTCTATAGACAAATAAAAGCTAAGTGAATGGTACTACTCTGTTTCTCATAGTTGTTACAGTTCTTTTATGCTACTCTATCCATTACTCTTAAGAGCTCACCTACTTTGAAAAGACAATATTCCGTAACCTGGGCAGTGAATTTACAAACCACTGGCAACTCTATAACTTTCCTCTAAGAGGGTTTTAATCAAAATATAATAAGTCATGTTGAGTACAGGCATTTTTAGTATGCCCAAAGGTTTTGTCCACATAAGGAGATTGTAGTATTTAAGGTGACAATCTACGGTGTGCTAATTACTGCACACTAGCTCCCTACTGTCGCTATTTGGACAATGTTAATGCAGAGTGAGCACCTCCCTACTCTGAGATTCAAATCTGAACTAAATTCCTGGCAAGTCCAGTGAAGGGACAAGCCCAAAATGCTCACAGAATCCAGGCTGATGCTAACCATCCCTTCTACATCCACTTTGTCAAAACTACATAAAATACTTCCCATATCCCATTATAGAAAAGTAATAAGTAATTGGATAATTAGTGATATTGTTTTATGGTATTGTAGGTTTTAATAGCCATGCTGAAAAGAGTCTAGGCCTGGTGTCCCCAGATTTCTTCTAAGGTGAGTCTCTCACAAGCACTTGTTATATTGGTAGAGCTGTTGCAGAACAGATCTGATTGACTTACTGGGAATTATTTGGGGAATACAAGAATCATATCCCATTATAGATGTATCTGTGTATCTTCCACACAGAAGTCAGAATTTAAAACTTCACTGAGAAAAATCATACCGTCTGAATTACACCTAAGCCAATGCTTGAATTTTTTTGATTCTTTTTTTATAGACACATCAATAATTCCAGTACCAGGTCAAGGTCAGCACCCTGACTAAAAAGCAACATGAAAGCCTAGACAGGAGTTACACAGTGGGATAAAACGACTGCTTTATGAACATCAACTGTCCTACAGAAACTTCCCCTTGTATCCCATTATCAATTTCGTTAGCTGTTTCAGATTCCCCCCTAATACTGGACTTGAAACAGAGCCCTGGATGCCAAATTTCTTCTTTATTCCACTGTGCAAAAAATAATTTCCATACATCCAAAGATTCATTATGACCTTCATACTTTCACTGTCTGCTGGGATTATTTCTGAAGTTCTGAGACTCTTCAGTTTCAAGCAGCTTCCAATTATATTATATAACATTACATTATCTTGAAATAATGTAGAATTTCTTCCCTAAATTAAAATGGTATGAGGTGGATGATGGGCAGCATTAATTTTTCTACGAGTGAGAAGTGTAAGGTCCAATAGCTTGAAACCCATTAAAAGGAAGTTTGACAATACATTATATCAAACATGTGCTAAGAATCCTCCTTATGATGTGGCGCAGTCCATTGATTCTAGTGATGGCAGGTCATAAGATGTTAGACCTTATAACCTTGACATCACATACGCAAAAGGTACTGTAGGTAGATTTTTAAAAAGGTCTAGAATGAGCTAATTGAAAACTCTTCTTCTCTATGATGCCGCTTTAGTTAGTAAGGTGGTAGCAATAAGGATTGTTTTTGCAGGAGAACAGGTATGACAAAAATGGAAGGAATTCTGAAATCTTTTAGGAAGTCTTCTAACTAGATTTCAGTTAAAAAGTGTTACAGTGCTGTCAATAATGTAACAGCATATATTTATGTGCCAATGTGAATGACTCCTCTGTTAGACATTTTGAAAAGGAAAATTAAAGATTTTTTTTCAAGGTAACACATTTTCTTATTTCTCCAAATACTATATTGGATCATTTATTACACTTAGAAATGTTCATTTTACATAGGTATAGAATGTGAGCTGGCAACTGAGTGAATATGCAAAATATTTTTTAAGAAGTGCGTCTAAAGTAAAAAGTTTCAGCATTTTACAGTATTCAAAAATTTAATGATGTTTTCCTGTTTTCAGATAAAAGTGATAGCGATAGTAACAAAAACGAAAAGCCATGTACATTTCTCCTTGGTGCTTTGTTTTCTCACACAAGCTACAGACATTTCAAAAATAATCCGCACCTTTGTTATACTGCACTCAACAGCACAATAGTAATTCTCATAATTTAAAAAAAATATGAAAAAATACTACAGTATGGTATTGTGCTAAGACTTAGTTGCTTAAAATTTAAAATTATCTTACTTTCAAAAGGATAATTCGATAGAATCTGACTACAGCAACCTTTACCTGAACAGTTGCTAATTCGGTGACATTTAGCTTTTTAAATACAAGCTTTTGCTTGTGAGCCTTTAACAAGTCAGGAATCACCACGCTCTACCTTCCCCAAACCTACTTTCACTACGCAATTCTCTGCATCATTCTAGTCTCCACACAAGTTTTGCCACGCCTTAAGTTTCAGAGGTTCTTCACAGTCCTGATGGGGACAGCAGAAATTGCTTCACAGAGCACTAATTTCAGTAAAATGTGTTGTTAAGCAGTAATATAGTGATGGAACCACCTTCTTTTGTTCGCAGAAGAGACAAAATAGTCTACATTTTCTGGGCCCTTGTTTCCTACTTCTTTCCACGACAGTAAAATGAAAGCATTCAGCTTGCTTTTCACGGCTGCTATGATTGAAAGCGCCCAGGAAGGCAGAAGAGGGAAGGCAGCCCACAGGACAGCTGAGGTGCTTTGGGGACCAGCGAAAGAGAGCTGATGTAAAACGTGCACGTGCATTGTACCCCCAGGCCTCTGGCTCTTTGTCGTTATGGAAACACAGATCGACAGTTGTAACAATTACATAAACCAAAGACTCTTACTGACATAGAAATTGAGGCTTCAATTTTTAATACATTTTGGTATGAATTTGCAAGAGTCTTACAGGCCTGCAGGTAACCATTGAATATTTGTTTCTACAATCAGCATTTTTTCTTCTAATTAAAAATAACTTTTTGCCCCCTTCAAAAGAGCTCAGGATACTTCCCTTTGCTTACCCTAACAAGAAATAAGGATCAGAAGAGGAACATGGAGCAACGCAGAAGAATATGAAGCACCAAGGAAACAGATTTGGAGAGGTCAACTTTTCTAATCAAGTTATACTCTGTCCATCAAATGTGCATTTCCTTTGAAATACGTACTAATCTGTAAGTCAACAAAGGCTTACAGGGCTCTGAGTAGATGGCTGTGGAAAATGTAAAATATTCTCTCATACTGGCATAGCAAAATACCCTACACATATACCCTGGAGGCTCAGTTTCCATATCAATGCCATTCCATGAAGTTTTAGTTATGTTTGCCTAAATCACTAGTTATGGGATTTATAAACGAAGTGATATCAAGCATTAGGAATAAATTAGTGGATGTTTCTGCTTGTGAAGCCTCCTAAAAACTGCTGAAAATATTAAACTCTTTTATGTGCATCCTTCCAATTGCAACACTTACAGCAGGAAACCGAACCAGAACAACTATAGTCACAACTGCAACCTTCTTAATAACGTGATGTGACTGTTAGTAAATCAGTGTCTAAATCAATAGAATAAAATACACTATCTATTCTGCGAAAGTGTTTTGCCAGTCTAGAGTGAAGTGTCACAACAAACAGCAAAGAAAAATATAATTGAGTCGAAGACTAGAATTTTCAAATGTACATTTATTTAATTTAAAGGATCTGGGGTTAGAGGAGGGGGAGTTCTTTCCATTTAATGACTTGAGCACAGTGTGATTTAAGTAGCACATTTGATTTGGGAACCTATTAGCTGATAATGACTCTATGGAGAGAAAAAAATTGGATTCTCTTATTACTGGTTTGATTAGCAATATCTGTAATTCCATGATGTTGTAAAATAGCTCAGCATTAAAACTGAGCTATTTTCCACCATTTGTAGAAGCAGAAGCATAAACACAGCGAAGGCCAAATTCCCATGTTAAACACACTCCTGAATTCTGCAGTACTTTTACTGGCACTAGAACTAGGAAAGCAAAATTAGGTAATGTACATATTGAAACTTCAGTCTTGAAAAGTATGTATGATACGCTTCATAGGTATTAAGAGATGGATGACAACAGTCTAAAGAAGTTGCTATTTAAGCAAGGAGATGCAGCTAAATTTCAAATGATAGAGGACATTAAGCAATTGTTTGATTAATGACAGCACTGTAGATCCATATTGCTAAAGAAACACCATTAAAATAAATTGTACTGTAGTGATTACAAGGGTAAGAAAGGGGAGGGTAGATATAATTAAAGGAAAAAATTAAATTCCAAATGTCTGACTTGCCTTTGACTTACAATAGAATAAGAAGTCTAGTAAACTAAAAGGAGAAATAGTCATCTAAAATGAGTTTGAAGATCCTGCCCAGCAAGCTGATGCAAAGCTTTATGTTATTAAAGCGTTCCAATGACATTTTTGTACTTTAGGACAGGAAATAGGATGCAAATGAACGTAACTGTGATTAGACACAGCAGAATTCAACCTAAGTGATGAGCAGTGTTTTAGAACTGAAATGTTCCTTATCTTATTTGATCTGGAAAATGAACAGTTGAAGACAGAAATTAAGGGACCAAACAGCCTATCAAAACACTTGTTCAGACATATTGCAACAGAAAGAGTGATAATTACTAAAAAGCATATAACAAAATAAAGGCAACTCTGATGTAAGATCCCAAAGCCAGAATAAAATGACATCTGTTCTCATTCAGAAGTCATCTTCTAAATTTCTGAAGCAATAAACAATGTTATCTACTAGTCTGCAGGCCTAAAGCCAAAGAAATTGCCAAAGCTACTGACAGGTCACAGGCTTTGCATCAACTCTGCAGAGCTGCAGGACTAGAGCTTGTCAGTCATTTCCTCTACCTAGTCTTCTAGGCTTCTGTTTAGCTCGCATACTTGCAATAGCAATTCTCTAACAAACATGTAACATAGCCTAATCTGTTTTACCTTTAACTTAGCTTTGTGATTGCATGCGCCAGTGACTTGGTATAACAATTTTAATATAATTCTGTACCTAAAGTAGATATTCTGCAGAGAACAAACTCTTACTGTAGAATAAAAATGTAGTGTAGGGGACTACAATCATGGAATGATGGCAGAGGTATTGAAAGTACCGGCACAGGTTGGTACCAGAGGGAGCAGGGATATTAGCAACTCAGCAGGTCAATTGGTAGTCATTAAAAGAAAGCATTCTGGGAGCTGGCTAAGGCTGGTTTTAGAGAACAAGAAAAAAAAAAAAAGAGAGAAAAAGAGATCAAAGAAGAAGAATCCTACACATGTACAACACACATATACAGAGAATTCAGACATATGGGGTTGCATGCTAATAAATAAAGATCAATGTCAGGGCCCTGAGGGTACCAACAGGCCATAATTGCCATGCCCAGTCCCCCTGGGGACCCACTCTCCCTGTGCATGGGCCTGAGGGCCGCATTTCAGCCACCCAGGCCCTACCAGAGCCACGTCCTAGGTGTATCCATGCCCAGCTCCATTTCATTCCCACTTGTGGATTGAGCTTCCTTGGCTCAACAGCAGACCTGGATCATCCGTTCCTGTGTGATGATCTCCAGACGACTGGCAGAACCTGCTGGTGCCACCAGCACTGCCTACTCTGCTTGTGGACAGAGGATGGTACCCCAGTTGCCAGGGCACCACCTGCCCCAGGATTTCCCATGTCTCCAGCTTGGCCTCCCTCATGGTGCAGCTCCCATCACTCCATTCCCTGAAAACGCGTACCATTAACTTCAAGCAGATCCTGATGTGTCAATGTTGTCATTGACATCTGTGTCCTCCTCCCAGTAAAGAGTCTGGGACACTGACAATGCATCAGAGTCCCCACCTCAGCTAGAGCCATCTGCCATAAGACTCAGAGGAGCTGTGATGGCAGGAGCCTAACACCAGGAAAAGGGATAGACATAAGGAACTATGCATATATAGTCTGTTTTATCATTGAGACTTTTCTCCCTAACAGTATCTTTTCTTTTCTTTCTTTTTTTTTTTTTTTTTT
>VZSC01016318.1:18231-39499 GCA_013398225.1 Steatornis caripensis
AGTAATAATAGCTAGGCCAATAATTATTCTTTGATGAAGACCACAATTAGGCTAACAGTAAATTCACGGCTTTGCTCATAGGGTGGGGACTCAGAAACTGCACAAAGAGCAGTATAAAAAATTGGTGGAGAACATGGGCTGCCTAGATGGTAGTTTTGATGCCATAGATTCTGCTTTTAACCTCAAGGGTGTTCCACCATTTGAAGGTATTTCAGATTTTGTTTCAAACACCCAAAGACAAAAGATTGTTCCTTTGTTTCAATGTTTTTTGAGGAGGCAGAATATGGTATCTAGGCTGGAGCAACATAATTCCTGCAAGAGCAGGAAAAATAAAGCAGCAGTGCAAATAAGCCAACCTTCTACAAGTCTGGTGTCCATTGTTATAGATCTTCAGGATTTAGAAGATCAATGCGCTGTAGTCACTTGGTCTCTTTTCTTCCTCCCTAAAATGAAAGTATTTCCTAATTCTAGGTTCACTAAGACAATTCATTATATCTTTGACATGTATTTTGGGGGAAAGATAAAATTTTGGTATTGATCCACACATTAATTCCTCAAGAATCTGTGAAATTTTAGATTTTAGGAATTCTAGATTGATACTATGTAGAAAAAAATAAAATAAATAATATTCAGAATACTAATTTACTGTTAATCTGAACTTTCATGTTTTAATGTATCAGTTCTGTGAAATTAATTTAGAGATAATTTTAATTTTATATAGAGAGATATCTAGAAATGTCAAGGAAGCTATGAAAATTCCCATGGGTGAAGGTAAAGACTTGTTTTCAGACCACAAAATAACTTTGCCTAACCCTAAGAATATCATTAGACAGAGTAGAGCAAACTTACACACCTATTCTTCCAGCCACCAAAACTGAGGTGGCTTTCTTACTTCTCAACAACAGCTCATTGCATTACAGAAATAGAGGCAAAAGGCAAAGTTCCTGTGGTGCTACAAAAAGCTGAATGACTGCAGTCATTACTAAAGTGGGAAACAAGTTAAATCAACAAAGCACATCGAAAATATTTAGTTTTGCTTCAACAACCACGACCTTGCAAACATTCATTTACCCAACGAACACACGTATGCCCTTTTAACTTAAGTAAATTATACAACTGTATCATATGACGACTCAATCAACATTAGGCATTTGGCCCATGCTGTTACATGTTATTAGGAGTGTATGTCTCTCTGCAGCGCAATGGAGTGCAATTACTGTCACAGACAATGAAACAGAAATCCATTCCATTTACAAAAACAGCCTTTCAGACGGGTAAAACTTTGTTAAAACAAACATAAGTAATACTATTTTAGGAAAACAGCATTGTCATATTAAAAATACCATTAATCATTTTTTCTTGAAGTATCTGAACCTTTAGGTAGAGAGCGACCCTTACCTCCTCTCTTATTTAACTTGGCATACCCTGGCACATAGCTGCTTGTCATAGATGATGAACTGCTGAAGGAGGAGTGGGGTAATGCTGAGACCAGTGGTTCATCACACTTTTCTGAAACACAAGAAAACAAATTCACTTTATGCTGTTAAGCATTCACACATATTAAGGGGCAACATGCCCTTTATTTTTATTTTGGGTAATAACACAGCCTTGCTGTTTTTGTACATGTGGAATGCACGTGGCTACACCCCAACATTTCAGTAAAAAAACAAACAAACAAACAAACAAACCCAACAAAAACCAGTGAAATACCCACCCCATAAAACACAAGAAAGCCACAAACAAACACAGACACACACTTCAACATGAGAAAATAAAGACTTCAACACGGGAGAAAATTAGGTAATGGTAATGCCCAACCATGGACCACCACTCTCCTTAAGGATAATACAAACAAATAAAAGAATCTGACCTTATATATATGTATATATATAATATTTTTGTTGAAATGAAAATGTAGTGTTAAAGAAAAGTATTATCATGAAAGCTTCATAAGAAGGAGGTAAGACATAAACTTTCAGTTCTGTAACAGAAGTGCTGATAACCTGTTATTTTAAAAAAGAAAATAAATTAGGATACATGAGTAAATGCCTATGAATTATCACAGATCACAGATTTTTAAAAAAACCAATATTTTTTAAAAATATAATCTCTATAATCCATTTGAGCACATCACTTCTATTTTACTCAGTATAAAGAAGATTAACTTGGTATTAGCATCTAAGATGGAAAAAAAGAAAATCAGAATCTTTGCCTTTGTAATGAAGAAAAAAGTTTAAAACAAATCTCCTGATGTTGTATGAAGTTATGTAAATTAGAATGAAGAGAACTGGCTTTTGATATTTCAAATACATGGATAGTTAATGTACCGCCCTTTGTTCTAGTTTTTCCTTAGTTATTTCAACACATGGGTGAAATACATAGGTTAAATTACTCGTTTACATTTCAGATGCAACCTACCACAACAAAGAAAAACGTAACCTACACCAGTCAGATTGACTAATCTTTGTAAATACACACACTGCAACACAGGCTCTGCTATAAGTGGAAACACCCTCAATTTATTTATCTAGAAGGCATTAGACCACCCCTGATAGGAAGGATATTTAATGCCCGTCCACACTACATAGCTTTGGTACAATTGGAAAACAGTGACTTGGTCAGACTGGATCACACGCGGAGACCGAATTAATCCTACCCTCAGAAGAGGAACTTTAAGGGGAAGAAAAAAGATTGTGAGTGAATCGAGTCATTTATATAATGCAGGTCTCTTAAAGTTTCCAGCCTCATGTAATGAAAAATAAAATTACTTTCACAGCAATAGAAACTGACGCACAGAAATACAGAAGAACATTAGTTCATGAATCAGTACTTTGACATTTAGCAAAATAAGTAAGTTTCCTTCACAAATCTACAAGAGTTTGTAAGGGAGAAAACAAAATTCATACCAGCATAAAAGAACAGGCAAGAGTAAAGGGCAATTGCTTTGCACTGAATTAAAGGACAATTCCATTGACTTTAAAGTTCACTACCACACTATTTAATGATGGAATTTTGACAAGGGAAGATAAATGGTTTTAAGCATTATTGTTTGTTCCACAAAACAGAAGGATCAATTCCCCTCCTCCCTCCTCCTGCTGCTTTGGCTGCAGCCACACGGCACATGAGGTCAGAAGCCTGCAGCCTGATGGGCGCCATGCCTTGTGCTCACATCACACCACCCAAGTAGCACACTGAGGTCATACAGGACCTCTCTCGGGCAGTAGGGCTACGGCATGGAGCAAGTGCCTACGTTTTCAGATCTTGGGTGCCAGGTTGCTATTACTTCAGTCAAAATAGTACAAGGTTAGAGTTTAAGAATAGAAGTGAGCAGTGGAGTGAAGTATTCATTACAAATTTTGCCCTAAATGTCATAATCACAGAAAGACAGAGTTACTTGTCAAAGTTTTTCTCATGCATTTCTTTGTCTATAGTGCATTTTTGGCAGTTCATAAAAATAGGTTTTCAACTTAAAGACTAGCAGCTAGCAAAATGCTCTTGCTGCCACTTCATTAGTGTTACCCAGCTAGAGATTCGAAGACATTTGTCATCAGTTCTGTTGTCTAGGTGTGCCACATGCACTTGAGCCCTCTACCAAACTAGCAGTAGATTGGTACAGTTTCCAAAGGAGGTAAAGGCCTAAGCCGTGTCTAGGCTAAGAACTTCTCTAGTTCCAGTCTGTTCTCTGAAAATCCACAAAGGAGCGAAGTGACACAGTGAGCATCAACACATATGAGCTTGGAAGACCGATCATGCCATTAACACATGAATAGTGGGTGGCTTTTCCAAGACTCCATTTATCAAGAAACAAAGTAAATTGTGGGTCCAAGGAGCCCCATGCATACCTTTCCCATCACATGTCATTTGACTGTGAGCCAACCACTTCATTCCATAAATACGACAGCCTAAGTGAGCCTTCTTTGAGCTCTCCCAGCTAAGCAGCACGGCTGCATGGCAGTGATCTCCCCTTGAGCTGGGACGCCTCTCAAGGTTACTCCTCAAAGAACAGACATCTCTTACCAGCAGCAGGTCTTTGGTAAGTGACCAACATTTGCATAATCTTGTATTATAGTGTACTAAGATTCTACCTTGGTAACTTTGATTTCTGTCTTGGTAGTTTGAATCATTGTTATAACCTTTGTGCAGTAAGAGTGAACCTTGCCATCGAACTTAGTTAAGTCGCATTTTAAAACATTGTATTTCAATAAAACCACTTCTGCTGATACTTTTGACAGTGGTTCTTTAAGCAGTCTAAACTGATCCTTTGTGACACTAGGTAAAAGTGGAATAAAACATTTAACACCAGAAGAACACAAAATAAGAAATATTCTAAAAATAGATAACAATCACTTTATAGCATTTTCCTATGCTTACCTTACATGATATTTAATGTTGAGGAAAAAAGATACACTCATTAATAATGAGAGATAAAGATGAACACGTATCTTTGTTCTCTTTCCTGTTCTGTCCCCTCCCCCCCCAAACATTTCCTCATCAACTATTTTTAAAATAAGTCATAAAGAAAAATTAAACTAGCTAGCTAGTTACATTGGAGACTGGGACTTTAAAAAAAGCTCCTGTATATATGTATGCATATATTGAGAAACACAAATATTTATTAACCTATTCATACATATATAGTAAAATTATGGCTTTTTTCATACATTATTAATTATGGTGTGAAAAAAGAAAAATAGTATTAGTATCAGGTAAGGTACCTTGGGGGTCAGTCTACTTTTTTTTGAACTCCAAACAAGAGAGATGGGGCTTACTTTATTCAATGCCCAGTAGCAATAACAGAGGAATGGATATGAAGACACCTACAAAAGGTTTTGGTCATATAGCATCTGATCCCACATTCCTGGCATATTCATAAAACCCATTAGATAAAATCTATGCTTGAAAGGGCTGTTTATAATATTTTAAAAACAAAATACCAAGGTTTATATGATTACCTTATAGTTTCAGAAGGGGAGGAGGGTGAGCGAGAAGAGAAAAACCTGAATATTTTTTAAAGATTATTAGGAATAGAAAGATACAGATACAATAAAAGTTTGCTACTTGTGCACTTTCATGAATTAGTAAATATAACAGGAAGCTATTGGTGACAAATATTCTTAAAATATTTGTGGAATGAAAGAACCATCCTAAAACACAACAAAAAACTCTGAAGAAAGGGATAAAAATCTGATGTAATTCCCGCACCAAAAAGTAAAACTGCGTTTTAGACAATGTGTTCAGAAACAACATGACAGCTGAAAGAACACCTCTCCAAATAGTAAAAGCTCATCAGAACTTCTGTTCTTTTACGGATCCCAGTAGCTATTGAGCATATCTCCTTTTATTTTGACACCTACTATACTGTGGATCTATTGATGAAGCTATGCAAAAGGAAATACAGAAAAAAAGTGTTTGGAAAGAGTACTAGCTTCTAAATCATCATCCCCCTGTATGGCCTTCCTTGTCTCTCTGCTTCCCTAATTCATCCTATTGGAGTCAGAAGAATAAGACGGAGACATCATAGTCAAAAAATAAAAATAAAATCCCACAGGAAGTATTACTCTGTATTAGCCACTGCACTCACATTTTTACAGACAGTCCTGAATGTGCTTCATTTGCTGTATATGTGCTTTTGAACTATTGAATCTCTGCTGGTTTTGTTTGGTTGGAATCATCAATACTGGGAGGGGGGCAGAAAAACCAAACAGAGTTAATAGAGTTTTCCTTCACTATTGTTTAGAACTGCATTCACTTCCTATGCCTGTTTTGGGATACCAACCAATAAGCTAAGGAATAAAACCAAAAATACTTCACTTTCTCATTGTTTAACACCCCCACACACACACCCCCGCCTAATCTGCCCACTCATTTAGGCTACAAAATACAGGAAATTCTCCATAAATGTGTGTGAATTATAGGGAAGGATTATACTTCAAATTACTAGATGTTCAAAAAGATATTAAATCTCATCAATAACTCATTACTTTAGGTCCAACAGAACAAAAGGTAAAAAGACTGCTTACATAAGCTAATATTCCTAGGCCTGTATGAAAGTTCCACTAAATATATTGCACTATTTAAACTTCCTTCATAACATGAAATGTTGTTATGCCACCGATTCAAGAGAAAAAAATAATCCTTCGGAATCTTTGGTTCTTTCAGCAGTTTTAGTTATTTCCTGCAGAATCCAATTTTTTACTTACTAAAACCAGAATCATATATACCTTCCTGTTACTGAGATATAATAGCTTTCCCCATATAAGTCAATGTACTGTGCCCTGTTAATCAATTACAGAGCACACTCTCCTGCCAGCTTTGTAGCAGCAAAGAAATAAACTCTCCTCCATACCATTTATCTCAGTGATGTATTAACATCCAAGCCAGCTTAGGTCCATTTAAATGTTAACTTCCTGAAGCAAAACCACACTTCCAATCCACTCCATTCTGTTCAGAGAGAAAGAACTGATAACTGTGTCATAGGCATGATGACATTTGCTACTCTGATTTTCCTATTCAGAGGGAAATTACAGTACGCGTCCACCAGAAACAAGTTTCCTTGAGATTCAAATAATTAGATCAATGGAAGAAAGGTCACCTAATGTCATTAAATACAAATGTAAAACCTCTGCAATCCACAAGCTTCAAATTCCTGAAGACTTAAAAGACTAGCAAGGGAAGGATTACTATGCACAGCTTCTGTTCTTACATGCTTTCGCTGTTCTTACATGCTTTCGCAGGCACCTGGCTACTGGAAACCAGATACCAGGTGAGATGGCTCTTTGGTCCTATCAAGTGCAGCCTCTCATATGTTCTGCTGTTCACACTGAATAAAACCAGGAAAGGATATGCATCCTTTCCTGTTTTATAGTCTTTTTATAGTTTATAATTTTATATTTATTTATATATTCTACCCATCATGCATCTACCTTGCCTGCAATTGCTTTAATTCCCACTTGGTTCATGAACTATTTGTGGAACAGGGATCAGAGTACTTGAAGGGACAGGCCTTGACTGTAGCACAAAGCACACCATATAAACACAAGCTCTTGATTTATCAACCCCAGAGGTTGTTGAAGCTTAATCCTCGCTATACCAGTGACCTCAGTGATTTTTGGTGGGTAAAGCAGAGTAAAAATCTCGATGCTTCACTTCACAGAAGTCTGTTCAAAGGCTTAGCATCCTGATCAATAAACAGGTCACCTGTAAAGTTGCTGACATACCTTATCAAAGCAGACTCAGTAGATGAAAAAGACAATCTGCAGTTCATCTGTATCTTCTTGACATTTAAATCTAGCAGTAGATTAGAATGCATACAAACAACCATACATTTTTAAATGTTAAGAAATGGGAACAGTATACATCTATAGTCCTAGGTGGTTTATATTAATAATTTGAAGTTGCATTGGAGGGTCTCTCAGAAGCTCTTGCAAAGATTCCATCACAAAGTAAAAAGAGAGCTAAGATGTGTACAGTGCCTCCAAAAAAGAAAAATAGTTGGATAATAATAAATAGCACCCAACAGAAATAAGTGATGGTGACTTACTAAGAATACTTTTGAAGAAGAAAGGCTTTTCCATCATTATGGTCCAGTGTGCACTGAGGAACAGACCTTTAAAAAAATACCAAATCTGAAATCCACAAATTCACCCCTCTTTCTTCAAAATCTTCCGTCAAGATTTCCTATCAAATTATAATCCCTTACCATAATTCTGCTCTAGAATACTAGCTGTAAGACGTAAACATGCCGTGAATAATAACTTTGTTTTAAAAAGCCCCAAATGACTGCAATGTCAGTATGTTGAGTCCAAAATAGCCACAACTAATTGCTACCAGAATATGAAGCAGATGAGTCAATCTGAAGTAGAATTAAAAAAATGTCTCAGCCAAGAAATACCCAAAGTCATGGCTTTCTGGCCAAAAGAAAGCCTTAACCATTTCTTATACACAACATTTTTACTGTACAAATAGAACATTTACAATACAAACATCCGAATCTTAAGTACTTCCAGTATGTCTAACTCATTAATTATACAGAAATACCTGTCATGTGCAAGGAAAAAAAGTTTAAAGCAACTTTTAATCTTTAGTTGTAATGCAAAAGACTCTCGTTTTAAAATATGAATCTTAATGTAAATGTCAGGGAGCAAGGGAGAGAATCATATAATCTGGGTTTAATTTGTACTGTGTGCTAAATGCTAGTTATCCTAAACACATTTTCTTCTGCCAGTTTGAATATGTGGAGTGATTTCTCTGTAGCATGCTGAGGAGAAAGAATAAGCCACCGAGCACTTGTGAAAAGCAGACATGAGATTGCAACAGCACTCTGGAACGTGGATAAATATGTATGGGAATTGGCGTATCTCCAATGATGTCCAATAGGAATATTAATGCAGTTGGTTTGGATTGTAGCATACTAGTATGCTGAGACTGCCTTTTCATACTGCATAGGCAGGTTTTATAATCTGAAATGAATGCTAGAATCCACTGTGTTTAATTCACAAGACTGTCTCCCCCCAAAGAGTAGGAATAAATAAGCCTAAGTTGCTATAACATTTTATGCATTGTTTCAAATGAACCTTTAAAGTGATGCTAACTGAAAAGTGCAAGATGCTACAAAGCAACTTGTGGCCAATGGTAACCCCTTTAAAAAAATCAAACTTAGAAGGAGGTGTTATTGAGGACAGCCTATCACAGGTTTAACTTCATTAACAAGAAAAGCAACTTTGGCCTAGTGTCGCAGCCTGTTGTTCAGACTGTGACATAAATCTGTAGCCAAACCACTCATCATGTGGGACAGGGACACTGCCGAAGAAGCCCTCTCCTGAGTCCTTAGAAGGTTCACTAACAAAAACAATAAATACTGATGGTAATGGCTGGCAAATGCCAGAGAGGGTACACCTCACACTACAAGTTCTTAAGTCAGCATGAAATCGGTAAAGAGCTTATCAAGGAAGACTTTCTCTTACGGGGAAAGGAAATACTTGTCTGTCAAGTATATCTGCCAGATATACCGGCCTTTGATACATCTGGCATGGTTCAATAACATTTGCCTTCTGCATGTTCTGTTGTGGTTTTTTGACTGTGGAAAATATTTTTTAAAGATCCACCACATACTGTTACTTTTCTTTTTTCTTTTTTTTTTTTTTCTTTTTCATATACAAAGCTAGCTTTACTCCCCAACAAGCTTCCTGAGCCGCTTTACTCACCAGATAGGAACAATGACTGGCAGGGCGGAAGCTTCACTTTTGATTCTCTTCTGTCCCACCTACTGCCCCAGGGGGGACTCCTTTTGTACCATGATACATTAGTAGGATAACGAAGACCAACCCACTTTTTCAATACATTAAGCCACAATTGAGCTGTCCACACTCCACCTATGCCAACAGGGTAATACTCTACACACACACCAGTTACTTTCCCAGTTACCATTCCCATTTGCATGTCATGAAGTCAGTGCAAGTTCTACATAAATCTTGTTTGGCTACTTGTTTGCTATTTCTACCAACCCCTGTCGCTTTCATCTGTTATTTCTCACTATGCTCTCGTGAGCTATTTCCATATTGCAGAAGTCTGTAGCTTCCCCCCACATGACTGACATTTCACAGGACAGTCTTGATAGACTGCTAGGGAGCCAAGTTCACATTCAGCTTCATGAGCAAATGAGTCCGTGTGTAACTGAAGCTTTTCTGTAACTATCTCTGAAACTCAGCTGTAATCTAAAAGATTAGGGCAGCTCATATTGATTGCCTGGGATGTTTCATATTCCACTTCAAGCTGCATACCATCAATAGAGATAACACATTGTTGCTCAAAAGGGTGTCTGCTGCTGAAAAGGAAGAAAACGTAGCAGCTATTTTTCCTCCTCCAAGGTGAGGCCATAAATTACATGAATTTAGTGGTCTCCACACAACCCCCACTGTTCAAGGTTACTCATCCTGAGGTTTATTTCAAGCCTTTCTATAGCTCTCTGTAAGGAAAGGAACAAGTCTCAGGTAATGTTTTTTATGGCAGTTACTTTGCTCACAGCAGAGCACAGGCAGTCAGGCCTGTTTCTTCTCGTTCTGATTCAGGAATCAGTCTTTGGGGAACACTAGGTGTGCCACCAGGGCCACATTTCTAGAAATGCATTTAGATGCTCAAAGACAGATAGACTTTGGGGTTCTCCTTTATGAGCTTTACAAGGTTCTCCAAAGTATCTTTATAACTGAACTTTGTTTCTGACACCTATTGACCAGTTTTCAGAGTAGCCAAAGCCTTATTAATCCCAAAGGCCATGGTATGGCTACACATTTTGACTCTGATATAGTAAGGCCCTATTCCATCCAAGGACTGGGTTATGAATAAATCAGAAAACTTTCTGGATTCTGAGCATTTATTAATAAACTTTTGTAAGCACTCCTGGGAAACACTGATAATTGTAGTATCATAACAATAGCACAAATTTGCAATGTATTATATGACTACTATCAGACATTTCTGTCTGCACTGCTTTTCATCTAATGGCATACAGCATGTTCCACAGTACTCTTCATACTTCTGTCTTTAACTATTGAAAATGAGAAAAAGTTTAAAGTAAATGTCATTGCTTACTATTATCTACAATTTAACCAGAGAGATAAGGATTTATGTTTTAATTAAATTATTCCATTTTAAATCATTACAAGTATAAATGTGTACAAAGTAGCTTCTTGAAACTAAGATTTATGAAAATTTAAACATTTCACAAAGGAAAAATAGAAAACTGTACCCAAAATTTGTGCAGGAAGCGTCAATAATTTAACTTCTGAATTTACAAAATTTTTTTTTTCCTTAGTATTTTACATTTGGAAAGAACATAGGTCCTTGCAATTAAACTTATGTCATATTTTAATATTTGGTAGCATTCAATTTTGAATTATTAAAAATAAATACATTATTTTATTGTCTCTAAGCTATATCTACAGTAAGGTTTTTGCAGTCTTTTGGTTGGTTGGTAGGTTTTAGGTTGTGTGGGTTTGGGGTTTTTTTTATTCAAGAAGACTGGACAGAGGAAGTTTTTACACTTCTTTAAAACAAAGCCATGTATGGACTCTTTTAGGTTTACTTTAGAGTCTGCAGAGCATTCCACAGTCCATTGAGAATTTGGTAAATGTTCATGCACTACTGAGTCTTTTATGAACAAACTTATACACTGCTTTGCACACTATGCAACTGGAAAAGTTGTATGAGAAACCTGCCATCTTATTTGCTCAGTTTTCAAAAATAACTCAGGTCAATTGCATCTGGAATATTCTAAAGTCAGTCAGTCTGTTTGTACACTTAGGATTTCATTGAACTGTCATTAGTGCATAAGGAATCACAGATAATCAACTCTACGTAAAGTAAAACTCATAAATATTTTCATATTTTTGCATACCCAATCCTCAGATGCCTGTTCATTTTTTAACCTGTCATGTAAATACACTGCTTCACTTTTTCACTACCGGAACTACCTGAATGTTTTGGAGGATGTTACAGTGAACAAAGCTGTATCTCTAAGTATCTTTGCAGGTAGGTATGATTTTTCACCGACTGGTACCTATCAAGCCTGGAGTCATGTTGCATACAAAGTTTTAGAGTAGAGTAGTAGAAGAACCCACAAGGCTGGAGGAGAGGAGAGAACACTGAAAATCTTTACGATTTATCTGTCAAGTCTCATTTAACTTAAAATACATTTGCCAATTACCTAGCCTGTGTTCTTCTTCAGTCGACCTTATAGCAACAAGTATCTTTTGGTTGGTTGGTTGGTTGGTTGTTGCGGCATTTTTTGTTTTGGTTTGGGGTTTTTTTTGTTGGGTTTCATGTGTTTGTTTTTCAGGACTCAAAGACCAGACGATAATGCATGGTAACTAGTTTCCTGGATAACATTTTTACCAGTCAGCTTAACTTTTAATCATCGCCTTAGCAGGTTTCCATCTCTAAAATTAAGCTTTTATCTTTAACAAGAACAAACATCATNTTTTTCAGGACTCAAAGACAAGACGATAATGCATGGTAACTAGTTTCCTGGATAACATTTTTACCAGTCAGCTTAACTTTTAATCATCACCTTAGCAGGTTTCCATCTCTAAAATTAAGCTTTTATCTTTAACAAGAACAAACATCATTTTTTCCTCACAATACGTACTTATTTTAACAGTCTCTTTACTTTTAGCAGTTTTGTATCAACACAAATCTTCTGAATTCAGAATAAACCTGTTAGTCCAGGTTTAACCTAATTTAAGCAAGATCAAAACAGCCAGTAAAGGATTTAAAATTGTTGGGCCCTTGAATATAAAAGCACACCTAGAGAAAGCCAAATATTAACTCTCAAAACAATATAGCACAGGTACAGAATAAGGGTATTTTAAACTTGGTGTATAGAACATACCACTATGGATATCAAATCATTTCACAAAATGAAGGAAGTTAATCTCATAAGAGATAATAAAATATTTTTATCTACCCACTTACAGATTGGCTAAGATGCATGAAAGAAGCCTCATAATAAAGTTAACTCAGAGCAAAAGCTACAGATTCCTGTCTGAATGCTTTTTATACTAGACAACCACCCTTTCTCTGTAATGGCTGGGGAGGAAACTGCTCCTACCAGACAAAGCATTTAATACCATGAAGCATGTAAAGCACATTCCACATTTTGTGAGATGTGAAAAAATACAAATTAACAGGGTATGCAAAATGCAGCAGAGAATTGTTTCCCAATTTGCACAGCAGAAAGTAAACATCACTTAAGTTTAAACTCAGGGTTTTTTTCCAAAGGCATTATTAATTCCATGTTTGTGCATTGCTGTTTATTTTCATCTCCCCTTTGCAGAAAACAGATATGTCATATTTATAGCAGAAGCTATTAGTCGGCTGTTTATCAGTTGCCTACTGTTAGAAGCGACGATAGAAGCAAAAACCGAAAGAAGAATGATCTGTGAATTAAACTGCATTATAGTGACAGATTATTTTTTTCCTGAGAAGAAAAAACAAATAAGGTCTAACCTTGATTTCCTTCCTCTTGTACTTAAAGGGTTTTTTCCCCCTCCAACTAAGTATAAAAGGTGTGCTTTCTCAATTCCTATCACCAAAGCATGGGAGGATTAGCTCTGACGATTGCATTTTGCAAACGCTTTTTTTAAAGAGCGCGCTTTCCCATGTCTCCAAAGAAGTATCAAGTGACCATATAAATTAAATTGCTATGATACATTGATTTCACCAAAAGTATCAATAAAATGTTCCTGAAAAGATATTTTAGCAGGCGAGACAAGACTTTTGATCTTTCTTCTTACTGTTGCATTAATCTAGGGTATATATGGCAAGCATTTAAGATCATACTGGTCTTCCAGAATTTGCTGGTATCTTTTTGGGGTTTTAGGGCCAAAATCTTATGCAAATTTTCATTAATAGAACTGTGGATAGGAAAGAAAAAAACAACAACAAAAAAGAAATTGACGAACAGCAGATAATGGGAAAATGTGAGCATACTGTAATTTCTGAAATTATCTCTGTATTGTAGACTGAAAAGAGCAAGCTGTGTTACAACCAACATGTGAGATGAAGTATTCTCAGAAGCTTGTTATACGTACTGGGAAACTCAAACCAATTATTTAACATGGCTGTGAATGTTGACACTAGAGGCCCAAATCTCTTGTACTAATACCTTGAAGAAACGATATGTAAATCAGAGCACGCTAACAAATGTTTTGATATGTCAGTACAAAATCTGTGAGTTGATTTCAATAAGTCTTCAGCATCCTTAAGCATACTGAAGCAACAGCACTAGAAACAGGTCAGTTTAGGGAAGTAGCTTCATAGGACACACATTTTGTGAATACACTTTATTTTATTCCCCAAGGTCTGAAAGTGCCTAGCGTTTAATAATTAAAGATAGAATCCTTATTTATTTCCCTCTATGATAAGAACAGATCAAGATTTGCATAAATTTGGATATCTGAGGCTGAACAGAACATTTTTCTTTACGATAGACTTGCAAGTTGGAAAGATGAGAATATTTGACTCACAGTTGTAAAGTATTTATAGGACTCCTGTTGCTGACACAGGGCAGGGCAACAAGCACCACAAGCAAACTCCTTGTCAGTCTGCTTACATTCCCAGTTTTCTAGAAGGAGTAAAACTCGGGAGTAAAACCAATGTTTAAAAACTAAGGGATTTAACTTCATCAGAAGAAAATTGCGAACAGTTTAAATATTCATATTAATGACAGGTCAACTCTTTTCTAACTGAGGACAGCTAAAGCCAGAAGTATCAGTCAAATCTCCAGTTTTGAGATGACATGGTTTTATTTCCATAAAATGTGGTGTGCCCAAACTCTAGCTGTTAGTTCTTCGTTCTCTGGAGACAATAAAATCTTAGCAGGTTAAAAAAAAAAAAGGAGAAAAAAAAGAAGTCTATGATAGTTTTTTTCATTATTGTGAGGAGATACAGATACGGAGTGTTGCAGGTCCTTCTATGTTCTTTTTAAAAGTGAATGAAATTCCAAGGCAAAGAAAGCCAATGCCAGCCTTTATTAATCCTTAGCACGAACACAAGCAGCAATATTAAACAACTGCACAGCCAGATGCTGAATTCAAACAACTTTAAGTGTGGTTAAGTGCTACGGTTTGTGCACTCGATCAGGGAAACAAATATCAAAATTTTATAATAGCTCAGATTTTACTCAGAAGAAGGAATTATATTAATTTACTCGTAATTATCTCCTGTCTGTCCAATTGGTAAATGACGCGGGATTCAGCTGGAGGTAGAATTTTACAAAGCAAGTTACCGTGTGTTCTGTCTCTTCTTTGGTACTTGTTCTTTCATTTTTAAGGAAGAAACAGTAGTTAGAGGTCTAACATGCATAAATGATTTTTATGATTTGGCTTGAAGGAGACATAAGGGAGAAAAAGATGACAAGGAATCTTTGTATAAAGCTGCCTGGATTCTGTTTTGTTTTAACAGGGAGATGTCCAATCAAAAAAACACAACAGTGTTTGCTGATATTTCACAGAATACCTGAGCAAGTCATAATGTTAAATAAAACACCAAGATAAACACAACAGCCACAGAAGTCCCCAGGGTTTAGTTTCATAGAGTGTTCCGCGCTCAGCTTAGTTTAGACTTTCCAGTTCTATTTCCTCTCTTTAAGCACTACTACTGTGAGAAAAAGCTTCTCTCACATGCTTCTCTGCATCAAGAACATAACAGATGTACCGGAGAACAGGTCCCTAAAATACATAAAGTACATTAGGACTAAATAAATTTTGCTTCTTCCCCTGCAGAAGAAAAAACGTGTTTGTATTCTCACGTACAAAAGAAACAGACTGTATCAACATTTCCAAAGAGCTACTTAACTGAAAAATAATTTCTGACCAGACTATAAGATGCAAGTCAAAGGGCATTGACTGCCTGCGTTGAACAGTGTTCCCGATTCAGATCTTAGTGGTTCTGTCATACTAGTAGAGACTGCAGAGGAAGGACGGAAGGATGGTGCTGCACTACTCCTACACTCAGTCTTCGCATTGCCCCAGGCAAAATTCACCTGCTTTTGGAAGGAACTGAGCATCCTCAAACAAATCAGTTTTGCCATCCACAGTAAACCAGCTTATGCCTTACTCATGCTTGTCTGGTGCATTACTGTGATGAGATGAAGAAAGCTTCTGTTAGAGCAGGAGAAATCACCAAGCAGGAAATCCAGTTCTGAACTTAATGGAGACCAAAATCAATTTTAAAAGGGCTTAATCTAGCGGAGGGTTAGTTAGTGTACCATTGTTCTCTTGTCTTTTGCTGTGAAGGCTAGTTAGAACAACTCCAGTTAACTTCACATGCTCCCAAAGACTTTTTTTTTTTATATACTTTTTAAATAACAGCACAAGTCATTACAATGGCCCAAGAGCTATTTCCTTTTTCATACTTCCTTTTTGTCTCATTAGAAACTCTTGATTTAGAAACACTCATTAAAGAGAATAGTAATGTAATTCATTGTCTTAAAAGGTGGCTGGGAGGATGCTATATACATGGTTTTGTAAGACAGATTTTTGCATAGAATATGTCACTGCATTTCTCTTGCTGATTTAAATTACCAGACCTGCCTTATTCTAATGTGCAATGGAAATCCAAGCCAATATGTTTTACAACAGCCTTAGCTGCCCACCTTGTCCTGCTGTTCATGTAGCATTTTTTGAATATAAATTGTTGTTCTTTTCTAATTATCAAATGCAAATGGTGTTGACAATAGCATCGTCTATTATTGTATCCTCATTATCATGCACAGGTACTACTGAGGCATTTTTAAGGCCAAGAGTACTTGGCAATTATGCTTGGTAAAACCTTATTATTACTAAATGTTTAACATGTCAACCAAGGAAGACGGCACAGCTAAATTAGCATATCTGAAAAATGAAGGTGACTTATAATTATAGCCCATTCCCTCCAATTTTAATCATATATCTGAATATGAAGTTTCAAATACTAAAGTTTACTGCCTTTGGCTGGATCATGAATTCCCATTATGTTCAAAGTGAAGGATGTCTGTTGTAAATACTTATGAAAGTCTGTATACATACATATATACAGCAATGCAGCATCATCCATAGGGCTTCCCAGTTGAACTGGTTGCAGTTGCCCAAGTTTTGGCAGGGGGGTTGCTGGCTCTGTGACCGGCAAAATGCTGGCAGAATGCTGTCTGGCAGTGAGGGGTGAGGGAAAAGAGGGAGGAACAGCCCTGAGAGCCCCGAGGAGAGAGTGGGAAGAGGGGGAGGAGATGCTCCAGCCACCCACTCCCCTACCCTCCAGAGATTCCCACTGGGTGCCCCTGCCAGAGAAGGCAGGTGTCTCCTGAGGGAGCTGCAGCCCATGGGAAGCCCACGCTGGGGCAGGGGAACAGCGAGAGAGGGCAGGGGTGGCAAAGAGGACCACAGGCCCCATTCCCTATCCCCCCATGCCACTCAGAGGGGAGGCGGAGGAGTCAGGAGTGAAAGAGTGAAATTGAGCCTGGGAAAAAAGGGGCTGAGGTTGGGGGGGAAGGTGTTTTAGGGTTTTTTGCATTTGTTTTGCACCATCCAACTCTATTTTAATTGGCAATAAAATAAGTCCATTTTCCCCAGTCAAATCTGTTTTGCCCATGAGGTACTTGGTAAGTGACCTCCCTGTCTTTGTCTTGATCCACAAGCTTCTTCGTCTTATATTCTCTCTTGTCCCATTGAGGAAGGGAGTGAGGGAGCGGCTGGGTGGGGGTGTCTGGCACCTGGCCATGGTCAACCCACCACACCACTTAACCATCAAATATCAGGGAGTTGACTTTATGATGGTTTTCAGAGACACCATGCAAGTTCATGCTAATAATAAAGATGACTCAATGCAGTGCAAAAGCATTAAATGTTTTTTACAAAACTATTCAAGGGCATCTAAAGAACACCAAACTAATTTGTAAATTGAATTCTACGTAGTCACCTTTCTACTTCAAGTTTGAACTCTCTGTCTTCGGTATAATATTCACACCGAGAACAAAGCTCTGAAGGTCTAGCTTTCGTCTATCCTTGACACAGCCTCTTGAGGTCTCACTGGATGAAACATGGAATTCAGACAGCATTCCTCCTCCATGCAAGAAATGAGTAGATATCAAAGGAACATAATTATGCTGTCCTTTCAGTAAACAAAGAGCATTGACAAGGCTTGAGCTTAGCTCAGTCCCCCTCTAGCAAGCACCAAGGAGCTGACTGAATAGCCGTATGTCAGGAGAGGAATGACACCTCAGGGAAGCCAGGAAAATCTTTTACTTCCCTACTCTAGACAGCAATTCTTCAAGTTTGAGCTAGGGCTGCAAATCCAGGATCCAGCACCATTTGCTGAAACCAATGGCTGAACTGGAGGATTAACTATTCATTTCCATGGCAAGCTGCTTGAAATGTGCACTTTTAATATGAGTGAGTATGAATTTACACATTATCCAAAATTTCAAGCAACCATTTTAAATTGCTCTTCCTGGAATATATGTATCAGCAGCAGCAACATACTTTTATCAAAGCATTATGATTTATCTTCACATCTGCATATTCAGTAGTATGCTGGGAACTTTAAACATGCTGTGCTGTCAATCATCATAAACACAGCGATAATGCTGCTTTACAATAACAGTCTCATATTTAGGCCTCTAACAAGATTTGAAAGTTTTCATCAAACATCAAATAACCTACACAATGTGCTGAAGATACTGTGCCTTGTCCTTTTACAGATGAGTAGATTACTTCACTATTTCTTATCCAGAACTACTCTGGGTAAAGATCACCAAGAAGCTGGAAGCAAAACCCTTCAATTCTTTCATTCAACTATGAATGAAGAACATCCAGTCAGAATAAGGAAATTCTGCTATAATATCATTCCTAAAACCATATGCCATGTAAAATGGCACCTTTCAAGCTTGTTTTTTCTATCCCACTTCTGAATCCATACACAATTTATGGAGATATGTCCAATCAAGTATGCATAATTAAGATCTTTAGTTCCCAGAAAAATGAAGTCAGGGGTTGAAAGCAATTAGGAAATAATCAGTATAAATGAAATTGAAATGAAAAAGACAATGGGAAAAAAAAAAGTTAAACTGATTTATGTCACCAGCCTCTGCTTTTCCTCAATAAATTCTCCTTAAATTTAGTGAATTGAATTTGTATTTATTAATTGTTTCCTGAATTTAAAAAAACAAAACAAAACAAAACAAAGCAAAAAACCAGAAAAAGATAACCAAATACTTCTCACTTCTGTTCATTTTATTCTCAGGATTAAATTAATTTAACCACCCTTAATTTAATTTACAAAGTTAACTTTTATGTTCAAAGCAGTTTGCCAGGGTAGTATGCTTAATGTGTGAAGAATTAATTTTCTCTTATAAATGAATGAACAAGATTGGAGGAAGATAAAATGAATGACTAAGTGACTGCAGTTAACCAAAAAGTTACATTTTGTTCCTTTATGGAGAATGATGGAATATCATTTTATTGAACTCCATTATCCTAATGAGAAGATATTCTATGCTTGATCTTAGCCAGGAGGCCTGAGAAGATATTTTAATGACTTACTGCTTCTGCTTAATAGGGAGATTTCATAATTACTGAAACTACATCTGTTTGATTAATGAGCCTTTTCCAGCATCCATGCATCTTCTTTCAGTTTGGGTGACAATACACACTAGAAGCACATGCACATACACACAGGTGCTTTTTATCCTGTATGTGAAGAAGTAAAACATTGTTGAGAAGCAAAATAAGGAGGAACACAAACAGGACAGAATAATTCTGATTTTCACTACTAAAAGCAAAAGTCTGCAATTTTTCATTCCATATCTGTTCTTATAGAGAAAATCAAGTTTGCAATAAACACTTAAGTAAAACTAGCAGTGAATTTTATAGCCCACTTCATGGGCATCTTAGGATGACTTGCATTCAAATAGGAAAAAAATCAACACAGGAAATAATTAAACAATGGAAGACTGATGTTGTGTTATTATAAGTTGCTATCCACACATAATATCCACTTAAGAAAAGGACTGGAGTTATTCTCAGGTCAGTTTTCACATTTGCTAAAAGAATATGAAGTTGTGAAATGCCTTATGCTGAAATTCCCAAGAGGACCCTCAAGTTTTAGGCCCACTGTGTGATACTTGATGCTCAGAAATCATAAATGAAGAACTATTAATTAAATCTCATCCTTAGAGGTCTCACGTGTAGTATTAGGAAAAACAGATTAAAAAAAAAAATCAGGAAGATAGTACAAGAAAAACCTTCAAGACTGATAGGACATGCCACAGGCAAGAAGTTAGAGAAAAAAGCTTGCTAAGCAACTAATGAACATAGTTGGTACCTTATTTCAAATAAAATAAGATGGTATACTCATATCCGAATAGCTGATATAAAGGTATTTTGTATTATTTACATAATGGAAGAAGGTATTGCCTCACTATTGCATTATCTTGACCTCAAATGCAAGTTCATTAAGAGAGTTCTCTGTTGCAAATGCCCAAACCATTCTTGAAACTCCCTGAGTGTAGGTAAATTTTACTGCCCCAGCTGCTAATTTCTTACTAGAGGTATTTTAATGAAAAAGGCCTTTTGATTTCAAATAAAAATATTGATTTAAAATGTATTTATATGTTGTATTATTCTTAATTCACATTCACTGAATAACCTTTTGTATCATGGCAGCACAAGAATTCACCATGTCATACCTGTTTCGTTATTTGTAATATGATGGGAAAATAGAGTTGTCAGTCTATTAGTCTGTTACTCTGTGAGCCAGCTCTGAGACATGCTTCTTGAATTCTTATTTCTCAGCTAATATCTGGTCATCAACATGAATACGTAGCTTTTTTATGTGATAATGGTAAAACACAGGTGTTCGAATCATTTAGATAAGAATCATACTTTACTTCAGTATAGGCAGCAAGAAGGCCCAGAAAAATCAAACCTAGGTAGCACTTATGAAACGTGATTTATTGGGGTGAAAAAGCATTTAGCATTAATTTAATGTTTAGGAAAGAAAGGCTTACCATTGAGCAATCTGCAGGGTGTTATGCCTGAAATATAATTTCCAGGTCATTGGTTCCAACTCATGAAGCCCATCCTCCCATTTTGTACCCCAGAAAAAGCGGCAGTAATTACGTGAAACGTTGGAAGCCATTTGCAACCTTAGAAGGAATGCCGAGAACACAACGCACACCTCTTCCTGAGGCACAGGAACAGCAGGACGTAACAGCTATACTGTGTTCAGGTCATCTCTCTTCAAAATTTATTCCAAACTTGAAATGGTCGTAGAAATAGTTCCTGAAGGGTTCTGGGGAATGTTGAACAACCATATTTAAAAAAAAAGGGTAAGAATTTTTGCCATCAAAATGTCAGATTTTTTTCTATCTCCATATAATGCAAGAAATACTTTTTAGTGGAATTCTCTACCTTTGGGGCAATGGGGAGACTTCACTAATCCTTGTAGGTGTCTGTGTGCACTTGTGTTTAGGGGGAAGGGCCAGCCATTAGCCACTGTTCATAAAATAATTTCAATATATATAAATGTATGAAGAGACTCCTATTAGCATTATCTATGGTCTTTTGAATGATACCACTGGCTGCATGTTGTTTTATCTGAAAAAAAATAAAGCTTGAGATTTCAATTTCAACTGAAGTAAATCAGTCTTCACTAATCAATTTCCTTCTGTGTCCTAATGTGATAGTATATTGACTGAGAGACAGATTTCATGCAGCATTTCACATAGAAAGTTCAAGTT
>VZSC01016318.1:51003-65764 GCA_013398225.1 Steatornis caripensis
CTAAATAAATATTTAATAAATAAAATCTAAGGCCAAGTAAGTGATCTGATATCCACACCTAACATTTCATCCAGCTTCTACCCCCAGTAACTTGGCTTTGGATACAGTAGATCTTGGAAAAAGTACCCAATTTTTATGTTTGACTTACTTACCCAAAGTCCTTTGTTGCAATGGCAAGTCACAGCCATTACGAAAAGCGTGCACCCATTTTCACACTTTAATTAATCTTTTCCCATTTTCAGCCACTAGTTATGCCTTGTACCTTAAGCTAAAATACTATACTATACCTACACATCTGCTTGCTCATTTTACAGTATCAGAGGACTCTAGCAACTTTTAGCTTCATCCTCCTTCAGCTCAGGCTGACCTGACTACACGGTACAATACACAGAATCTTTCCATAACCACTGCCTTTTTGATAATCCCACATCCTGTGTTAACATTACTGTGCTCCTACAGATATCATGATTCATTTGGTTACAAATACACATTCTTTCCCAAAGAAGAGGCATGATTTAGCATAATACAGATAATTTTGTTTCATTTTCAAGTGTTGCCAACACTAATTTTAAAATTGTCTGTTTTCTGCAGTGATCTGGAAGATGACCACCAAGGCCTACTAATCTTTCTATGGAATCCTATAGGAAATATCCTTATTCCCCCTATTATCTCCACATTATTCAGCGATTGTTCTCCCATGGAAAGCATACTTTAAGATCATTAATAATTTAGTTCTTAAAGCACTGAATAAATATTTTATTAATAACTTACAATGCTTGATACATTACTTTTGTATAAAGCATAACATGGTTGCATTTTTTTCTTTCTGGTTAGACCACTACAAGCCCTTTGAGACAGATACCCATTCTCGGAGCTTGACATAATGAAGATGCTACTCTAGCAGGATGATAGATAGTGCTGAACAAACTGCACTACTGGAATGGACTAAAGCGACAGAAACTGCAAAGAGAGCAAAAACATGACCAAGACAAAAAGACCGATCATTTGTAGGTACACGTAGTGTTTTATCTCCAGATAAACTAGATCTTTTTACTTCTAGTAAAGGAAAAATGCCTGTATTAGCATTTAGCTTTCCCTATGCCCAGGAAGTACTCAAAAAAAAGGACACCATTCTGCATGTGATAGTCATTCGTGTGAGCACTCCTAATTTCTGAAGTAGACCACAGGCAGCTGGTACAAACTGGGACACATAGATGGAAATACTGCCATAAAATTACTGAAGGATTGCAATTAGCAGCTCTTCTGTGGCTTTCTCCTGACTCTAGTCACTTCTCATTTTAGACTTCAGTACAGAGTATGACCAGTACCTCCTGCTCCTGACCCTTATAATACAGTTAGCATAACCAACACCATTTTCTATGGCAAATAGCCATAATATGGAATCATGCTGGTAATGTATCATCCTCCTGCTGCTCCCTCTTTTCAGCACTGTGGTTGTCACTAGGATGCAACTACCCCCATTACAGAACAGACAACTCCCCTTGTCAACACTGCAACAAGACTATTTACCACCAAACATTGTGGCCAAGATGTGATGACACTTATTATGGAACAGGGGAGTNGTACAAATTGGGACACATAGATGGAAATACTGCCATAAAATTACTGAAGGATTGCAATTAGCAGCTCTTCTGTGGCTTTCTCCTGACTCTAGTCACTTCTCATTTTAGACTTCAGTACAGAGTATGACCAGTACCTCCTGCTCCTGACCCTTATAATACAGCTAGCATAACCAATGCCATTTTCTATGGCAAATAGCCATAATATGGAATCATGCTGGTAATGTATCATCCTCCTGCTGCTCCCTCTTTTCAGCACTGTGGTTGTCACTAGGATGCAACTACCCCCATTACAGAACAGACAACTCCCCTTGTCAACACTGCAACAAGACTATTTACCACCAAACATTGTGGCCAAGATGTGATGACACTTATTATGGAACAGGGGAGTGTAAAAGCACCTAAGATATTGCCTCTAACATCAGGCAGCTGCAAGTCCCAGGGCCTTAGACTGCTGCTGGAATGCAAAACCCATGATCTGCCGGTGGTCAGGGATACCTCCACCACCATCATCTTTGTCCAAGGACTGAATGAGTGACTGTGCTGGTTTTGGCTGGGATAGGGTTAATTTTCTTCATAGGACCTAGTACCAGGCTATGTTTTGGATTTGTGCTGAGAACAGTGTTGATAACACAGGGATGTTTTTGTTACTGCTGAGCAGCGCTCACACAGAGCCAAGGCCTTTTCTGCTTCTCGCTCCTCCCCACCAGTGAGGACGCTGGGGGTGCACAAGAAGCTGGGAGGGGACACAGCTGGGACAGCTGACCCCCACTGACCAAAGGGATATTCCACACCATATGGCGTAACGATCAGCATATAAAGCTGGGTCAAGAAGGAGGAAGAGGGGGACATTTGGAGTGATGGCATTTGTCTTCCCAAGTAACCCTTCAGTGTCATGGAGCCCTGCTTTGCTGGAGATGGCTGAACACCTGCCTGCCCAAGGGAAGTGGTGAACAAATTCCTTGTTTCGTTTTGCTTGTGTGCACAGCTTTTACTTTACCTATTAAACTGTCTTTATCTCAATCCATGAGTTTTCTCACTTTTACCCTTCCGCTTCTCTCCTTCCTCCTACCATGAGGGAGGGAGCAAGTGGCTGTTTGGGGCTTTGTTACTGGTTCGGGTTAAACCACAACAGCGACTCATGTTCTTTAGGTAAAGTCTGAGTCTAGATCATGATTATTGTATTGCACACTGATTATTATGAACTTGATTCGATCCACAGAAGGTCTGGGTGATTAAAAGCATAGGTAACTAAAAACTATTGATAGTAAGAAAGCTACACTAATTACGAGAAATTCTGTTGAACTGAAAGCTATTCCAATCGCTAAAAATTCTGTGTAACAATAAGCTATGTTGACTGTTAGAAATTAAAGATAACAAAAAGCTATGCTGATTATTAAAATTGTATGTAATAATAAAGCTGTAATTATAACTACAACTTCGTGGCAAGTCCTAATTCTACAAAGATCCCTAAGAGACCCTACCTGTCCTTGTAGCAGCAGTTGACACGGGGTGAGGATAAAAAGCAAATATCCAATGTCATGTAGGATTCCGCAAATTCAATTAAAATGCTTTCTACCTATTTTATGTTCAGTCTTCACTGAAAAAAGAAAAGATATATCTAGTTCAAAAGCAAAATATAATCTCTGTATCATCTCAAGAAGCAGGAAAAGACAAGTTAGAGAGAAATGCAAAATATTTTTAAATTACTTTAATATCTGACTGACGAAATCCTAGAGATGTTAGCAGTTACCTTTCAGAAGTTGTTTTAACAGAGTATTAAAAAGAGATCTCAAAAGAAGCCAATATGGCACATATTTAAAAGGAGGGGGAAATGGTGAAGGCAAAGAATGATGTAGTAATTCTACTCTCGAATCTTAGAAAAATAGTAGCAAGTATTCAAACAAATTTAAAGTCTCCACCAATCAAGGTGACAGCAGCCAAAATGTTGTTTGTCAAAAAAAAATCCTACATCTATATAAAGAATGTTTTTATATGTATGACAGTATATCTTTTGTCTTCCTTTCTAGTAGTAGAGCACTGCTCTAAATCAAACCTTCAGTATNTTTAAAGTCTCCACCAATCAAGATGACAGCAGCCAAAATGTTGTTTGTCAAAAAAAATCCTACATCTATATAAAGAATGTTTTTATATGTATGACAGTATATCTTTTGTCTTCCTTTCTAGTAGTAGAGCACTGCTCTAAATCAAACCTTCAGTATAGCTTTGAGGACTTAGGTAATATTCTCTTAAGTAACCTGGGAAAAGAGCCTAAATGGAAGGAGGAAGCAAGTAAAAAAGATCAGAGGTGTGTACATACATCTCTTTATGTGTAATTACCGTGGAAGATATCCTAAATGCATTTTAAGGGTCTCCCCTGAGTTAAAGGATATGCAATATCATCACTGACATTAAGGATAACATAAGGCAAAAACCCCCCACTATTAAGTCAAGAGGTGACATAAAGCTGGCTGTAGCAAATTAATTGGAGAGAAAGAATATATTGTTATAAAATGAAGAAATTGTCTAAGAAACAAGACCGATATAAGAGTTATACATATAGGCAGGAACAATCAGCTGCACTAACATAAGATGGGAAGGACTGGTCAATGGCAGTTGGCCAGAAAGCAGAAGTGTCACAGGCTGAATCGGAATTAGCACTTTCATCCTATCAGGAAAAAAAAAAACAAACAACTAACTGGGACGTATGAACAGGAGGACTATAGCCTCTTCTCTGCCCCTCAGGACCAGCAAAGCCTCAACAGTACTGCTGTATCTCACTCTGGACATCATGTCTCAGGGAAGAGATGGACCATCAGTAGAATGGTTCCAGACAGAGCACTGCAAATGGTGTGAGATGCAGAAAACATGGTCTGTGCAGGGTGACTCAGTGAAAGGAGGCTTGCTCAGCTCTGAAGAGGAGAGGATTTTAAAGACAGTTAAGGGCCTGCAGCCAAGAGAAAGGGAATATTTGTTATTTTACATCCATGGTAGCTAATGTAAGTAGTTACTAGCTTCAAATGGGGTAAGGAAAATTCAAAAAAGATCTGGGGAAAAAAGTGTAAATGTAAGCAGTGACCTATTCCAGTAGGGCAGACAGTCTGGGAAGCTCTGGATAATCCACCACATGGAGTCTTCAACACCATCCCTGAGAAACAGCTGCCTATAAATAAGAAGCTCCTCCTTAGGGCAGGATGATGGTCAGGATAGCCCTTCCACCCTTATGACTAATTCTGCTATCTGGCATTTGTACAAATGACAACAAAACCAAAAGAATGCTTCATAGAAAAAAAAAAAGGCAATAGATAGATATGATCATATAATTTTACTTATAACAGTTCTACTTGCAAGAAAAATGCTTGAAGAAGTGAAGGAGTGTATAACTCTTTTTTAGTAGACGTAACAGAACAGGCTATGATCTGCAGAAAAGCATGGCCAACACTGACATAAAGTGCCTTGATCTTCATGGTGTAGTGGAGCAACTTGCTGTTTCAGTCGCATTTTGATGGGAGTCTTGTCACACTTGCCACTAATTTTGTCTCCTGCTGACAGCTGCAGTGGAAATGCACAGATCTGAGCAAGCTGGTTTCTCTGCCTTAACAAACTGGAGACCAGGGACATGTCAATGCAAAGAAATTTGCCTTGGCAAGTTCAGAGCAGTAACCCTGTGTCTTTCTCTAATTCAATAACAACTTAAAAGGAAAATAGGCTCTGGAATATTATAGTCCATACGGCCTCTACTAAAACAGCACGTCTGTGAAACTGCCAGCAATTTTAGTAGGGGTGCATACATGTAAAAAAGCCAGGCAAGAGCTGAGCAGAACTGCTCCTGAACTCATTTCTGGTATTCAAAATGAACTAATGATAATTGAACTTGGCATTAAAAAAAAAGTCAGAACAGGACGTCCAAATGCACAAAAGGAGGCAGACACGGAGACTGTAACACCAGCACTGCTGCCCCTTCACCTCGCCTCCCAAATTCCGCTTTAAAACTCAGTGTGTGTAGCTGGACATAATTTATGGGTAGGTACAGTTGCTTTTTATCTGATCAGCATTCACAAGTTGCAGTGAAAAATCCAGCTCAGCTCTTCCCTTTTATGTTAAATTGTCAGGAAAAAACAATAATAGAGTTACACTTCTTTGCTGAATCAGCATCTTTGCTTCAGTTTGGATTAAAGTACCTAAACGATGCAAATACTTAAAAGCAAAATGAAAAAAGAAAAACCAAAGAAGTAAATGCTCCTACATGAACACTGTAACACATATGAAACTCACCTGAAAGATATGAGGCTTAAATTTGCCATGTATCTACAAAATGGTAACTTCTGGAGGAAAAAATCCAAACATCAAATACTAGAAAGCAAGACGTTTCTGTTTGCAGGTGCAAGAACAGCCTGTCACTAGCCGATTAATGAGTAAGCTTCCTGTTTGCCACACAAGAAGTTCATTCTTCTTTGAATAATATTAACACTACAGAGAAAAGTAAATGAAGAAAAGAGATTCCCTTCTTATGAAAGGGTAAGATAAAGTGAAACACATTTCAGTAGGAAATATAATTAATAGAACTCTTTTCCACAGTATACATGCTATCACAGAAAGCAACCTTCTAAGGAAGTTGCTCACAAAGAAATAAAACAAAAGGAAAATAGATTTCTATGCAGAAAGCTTCTATTATTCATTCACTTTTATTCAGATTGTATGGTCCCTTGAGGACAAATGTTAGCAGGTAATTAACTATCAAATAACAAATTAAACAAAGAAAGGAGAAATATTTGTGAATATGCTTATTCCCAGAGAAGTAGGAACAATTAGGCAATTAAATGATAACTAAAGGATTGATATTCTCTTTCCCTGGTGCCAAATTCTCCCCTGGATTCAGTTTCAATGGGAACAGAAGACCATTGGGAAGGAATGTAAAAGGACCCAAGTATTTTCTGCTAGAACTTTGCATAGCGCATTAGTGATTCTACAAGTTCCTAAATTTCAAGATTTCTTACAGTGGATTTTACAATCAGACAGGTGTTGAGAAGAAAAAGGGTAAATGTCTTGAAACAATTTTTCCTCCTAAGAATTTGCCAAAAATCAGCTCTGAAGATGTTTAGCAGCTTCAGTTTGGGAAACAGCAACTAGAGTTTTCATTACATAATTACATTCCTTTTAAAGTAAGCAAACGAACCCAAGATCATGAATTTCTAAAAGTGTATACAGTGATAAAGTACACATGTGCACGTACACGTACATGCGTGCTTACTATGAAAAAGATAGAGAAAGTTCTGGTGAATTTTGATTGACTGGCAGACATTACCAAAATTAAGTCACAGAATACTAGATATCCTTTTCTATGAATTCCATTGACCCTCTTAAAATTAATTTTAGAAAATTTAGGCAAGAACTCCCTTTGCCTCTAAGCTTAAATATTCAAAACCATTTTCTGAAGAAAAATTGCTGCTGGCTAACTTTTCAAAATAGCAAGGGGGTGTATTAGGTGTACTACAGCACTTCTAATTGGGTCTATGGAGCAAGGAGTACAAGAAAAGAAATGGCAGAAAGAGCATGAAACATTTTGCAAGCCAAAACGCTAAGCAACAGCACGATGATTCACCAGGTAATTTGCCATTCCTACACATCTTAGTCCAGTTTTCCTACCTGTGGTCGCAGGCCAAGAAACCAGTTCCAAGTGAATATCAGAACCACTGTCAGCAACACTGCCAAACTGATTGGTCTCATTTGCTTTAGCTCAGTAAACTAAGGGTAGAGAAAGTTTTCAGTAATGGACGGGTGTGTAAGGCATTTCTTAGCACACAGTGATTTTATTTGCCTTTCTACTGTTTGCACGTATTAAAAATGAACCTATGAAATAGCAAGGAAACAGCTAAAAATTCTCTAATAACAAGGCAAAAGAGCAGACTGTTCCTGGTGAGGTTCAGGCTCTTAATCCTGCCTTTCAATTTCTCACTCTGTACCCTACTGGAATATAGTTTACATAAAATGAAAATTTGCTTTTAATTCTGCCACTAAATTGTAGAGAAAACGTTATTCTTGGAAGGAAAACAAGCAGTAGATGTTGGCAGGAAAAAAAGGGTCTTGCACCGGTGCCCTTTCAAGGGAATTACCACTATATTGAGAAACTTTTGGTTTTCAATTATTACTGATCTAGTTTTTCCAAACAATAATGGAGAGGAGGCAACCATCTTCCCCACTCCAAAGTAAAGGAATCATAACTGCGTGAATGTGTGTAATATTGCATTTAATTTGGCTACAAGACCAGGTTAAAGCTGTGCTCTCTGTACAGATACGTCACTATTTTCCTAAAATGAATTCCTGTGGCAGAATGATGCCAACAGAATACTAGAGCATATAGCATGACACTGCCCTAAGCCCCAGTGCAAGGCCTCAAAATTCACATTGGATTCGATTACTCTGCTGTGTTCATGTTTTTCATGGTTAGTGTTTACATTGAAGACCTTTAAATAACTTTTATTAAATACTATAATACAGAAAGATATTAGTGCCACGATGCATTCATATTAACTAAGGAATTAACTCTGCCCTGGTACTGTGTGGTATTGGTTACTTTTGCTGACACGACTGCTGCTCAGTATTTAATATTCTATACATATGTTGCTATTGTTGGCACCATGTGAATCACTAAATGAAAGTGAAGATTTCTGCCAAATTTATCCTGTTAAACACTGGAGTAGCAGCCCATCCTGCAGCCCACACTTCCCGGGTAGTCTCACACACAAAAGAACATCACAAGCCCAATGACTCACGTCACTTTAATAAGAAAGTTACAGAGTAAATGAAATGTCAGAGAGGTAAGGCTGTTGATTGAAATTTAGTACAAATGATTGCCTACTAACTACTGCTGCCTGCGAAGAGGCAACACTGCCTTTCCATGTACATTTATTCTTTTCATTCTCATTTACTTTAGTTTTATGCTGTGTTTGATGTGAGCCTGATTTTTCCCTTCTCGCCCTCCGGCCAGGGGAGCCTGCCTTACTGCCTTAGGCAATGCCAGGCCTTAACCAACCACCCACAGTCCTTGCAGTGTTCAGGCTTTTTCAGCGTCTGGAACTAGTATTTGAACTTGCAATACTAATATTTTAAAAAAAAATAGATCCCATCACTCAGCTCAAGTCTTAATTCTTGTTTTAAAGAGCAATGGATGCAATTTAAGTGCAAGAAGGATTTCTCATAGATGAATGTGTGCCCTCTGAAAAAATCAAACAAAAACCCCAAAAAATCAAACCAACCTGCACTGCATGTTATTAATAGAGTACGCAAACAGAAATTTTAAAAAAGTGAACACAATTCTGAAACATCAAAGTAGCTTTAAAATACTCATGCTATTTTTTTTAGGGGAAAACAGACATTTTGTCAAAATAACAATAGTTTCAGATTTCATTTAACATACAGACAGATTCTCCATAAATATTTAGACCGTATGTTTCCAATATCTTTTTCCATAAATTCTAAGATTAGATCGCTATTTAACATTAACTTTCTGTTCAGCATCATTGTCTTATCTGGTATTGCAAGCAGGTAAGTAAAGTTATCCTAGTGTTTATAAAAGAAATTGTAGCAACACATTTTTACAAAATCTTTTGCTAGGTCTGAAAAGAAGAAAAACGCGTTCCCAAATCAGTCCCAACGTGGCCAGAGGGCAGACTCAGGAACGGGAGCTGCAGGGCAGACAGCGGAGCGCAGGCTCTGCACTGTGCGCAGGGCACACGGCTATCTTGTCAGGAGTTACAAAATATGGGACACCGTATGAACAGTGACATGGCAAGCAAGAAGCAAGTTTTCGCCTCCGGTCCTGTAAATTAAGTAGAATCTGTGTTGCAAAATTAGATAATGTCACACATTTCTTAATATTGCTGGCCCTGCTTCGATGTCATCACTGGCCATAAATGTTAAACGATAAATCTCCTTGCGAATTGAAGATGTAGTTTACATTTGGGTTTCCTTTTTTCCCCGCTCAAGGAAAGAATAATGTTTTTGTCCAAGACAAAAAAATTACTCAAACCAAATCAAGAGCAATGCCGACCTGACAGACCAGCGGCACCAGGCACCCGTCCCAGAACTCTACTACTCTGGAGGGAAATGGAGCTGCAAACACTTGACATTCATGAGGAAGAGAGAAAGAAATCCCTCCTCTTGAACCCTTCCCACATGCACTTGCTGTCACATCAGTACCATGGCAGTGACACGAAGAGTTTTATCTTTGAAAGGAAATTTTTCAGGAAAACCCGACTTTACTCAAATGCCATTAACTATTAACACTGTATCACTTTGCACTATATACTTGGTTAGAAACAACTAACGCTTTTTTACATCTCCTTTTTAATTAGGTAGTTACAGATATTTTTTCTGTTGATGGGTGTTACGAGCCTCTGTTCTTCTTCAAACGCATCGCTACAAAGGAGAATATAAAGACAGTCCTCAGGTATGAGAACCACAACTTTATTTTTGTCTCATAAACTCATCAGTCCTCAAGCTGAGGTAAACAAACGCCATAAATCAAAACTACTGATGCACATATAATCCAAATAGCCTCTTTCTATTACCAGCTGTCAGCATGGGCCAGTGGGCAACTACTGTACCTGCATTCATGTGCTTCCTTCATTTAATGAGGTTTCTTTTAACCAGATAGCTTGTGTTACCTTTTCTAAGGGTTAATTTTTAAATGATCCTTCCCTTGTTAGCATCTTTTCCAAGTAATTTAACTCGATGTTATAAACATCTCACTGTTTTCTCTATAAAACGAAGATACCAGAGCTAAAACATTCTCTATAGAAGATGGCCACATGTAATTCCAGTAGCACTTTTTTTTTTTTACCCAGAGGAAGTAGTTTTGATTAATACAGTATTTTCAAAAAAATGTTTAGGTAGTCTTATTTTTTCCAAATTGTTTTTTAAAAATAAATAATTAGGCTGCTGTATTGAGGCATAAACAGCTACATGGATCAAGTAGTGACTTCAGTAAATGAACATGAATATGTAACATGCTGTGTGTTTGCTAGGAAACAGCTCACAAAAGGAGCATCCCACTCTGTAGGTCAGTTGTATCTTTTTTTCCAGCCCAGTGCTATCTCAGATACCCTCACAAACCTTCACACAAGACAAGGGAAGTATGTACATAGAAGAAAAAGATGATATATAATATTGGTATATTATTGGCAAAGTAGCTCCATTCCCATGTTCAGCTTTTGAGGGTTTTTTGTAAACTTCTAAGCACTTTCTGTGAGAAAACAGGGTGCTTCATAAGAAGAAATACAGACACAAAAAGCCTTTGTCATATACACTACCTGTCAAAGAAAAAAAAAAAAAACGTTAAGGGAAACAAATGAATTTTTAAACGCTTGCTATTGTTTCATCCAGATTCAATTGCTAGCCCTTACTGGCTGGTAACCAGATCAGTTAAATACAATCAAACCCCTACATAAAACATTAAGGTACAACTCCCCTTAACTAGGCCACCATTGCAGCCCCTTCTGCACATCCATCCCCAGAGCAGGCTGCGCCAGGGCAATGAGTGATTCTGCTGCAGTCTTACGGGCACTTTACATACAGCTCCACATACCGGTTATGGGCAGTTTCAATGCTTACACAAGTTAACACTTCGTAACTGTACATTTATGTGAAATTTTCATCAGCTTTTGACAATGTTATTAGCGCATGTTGGAATTTGGGTTTTTGCAAGGTTATAATGCTAGCGTGACACATTTCTAGGTTAATTCTTACTTATGAAGCTTAACTCAAAGTGCACTTATTTAGGAATAAAAGATGTCAAAGATTAGATCTGACATCTAATATTAAAGTAGTTAGCAACTAAGACAATCGTGCTAATCTAAAACTATTTTCACTTTGAGATACTAAGAGTTTTTAAGCCTTCTACAAGAATGGGTTATTTTTCAGCCCGTAACTACGCCCTTCTGTTTAGGAGACTGGTTGACAGAGTCCCTTGGGAGAGATTCCTGAAGGGCAAAGGAATCCAGGAAGGCTGGACATTCTTCAAGAAGGAAATCTTAAAGGTGCAGGAGCAGGCCGTCCCCATGTGCCAAAGGACAAGCAGACTGGGAAGATTGGCCTGGCTGAACAGAGTTTTGGCTGGAACTCAGGGGGGAAAAAAAAGAGAGTTTACAACCTTCGGAAGAAGGGGCAGGCCGTTAAGGAGGACTACAAGGATATCATGAGGTTATACAGGGAGCAAATTAGAAGGGCCAAAGCCCAACTAGAACTTAATCTGGCTAGTGCTGTAAGGCAATAAAAAATGTTTCTATAAATACATCAGCAACAAAAGGAGGGCTAAGGAGAACCTCTACCCTTTATTGGATGCAGGGAGAAACACACACCAGTCTATGGGGCTGGATGGGATCCACCCAAGGGTACTAATGGAGCTGGTGGAAGTGCTCACCAAGCCATTTTTCCTCATTTATTAGCAGTCCTGGTTCACCGGGGAGGTCCCACTTGACTGGAGGTTAGCAAATGTGATGCCCATCTGNTCCTTTAACAGTTTTTCTCAGGGTACCCAGACCCCTGAGCTGGAAGGCTGGGATGGGGAGCAGAATGAAGTCCCCATAATCTAAGGGGAAATGGTTGCCGCCTGCTACACCACCTAGACACACACCAGTCTATGGGGCTGGATGGGATCCACCCAAGGGTACTAATGGAGCTGGTGGAAGTGCTCACCAAGCCATTTTTCCTCATTTATTAGCAGTCCTGGTTCACCGGGGAGGTCCCACTTGACTGGAGGTTAGCAAATGTGATGCCCATCTGCAAGAACGGCCAGAACAAGGATCTGAGGAGCTACACACCTGTCGGTCTCACCTTGGTGCTGGGGAAGGTTATGGAGCAGATCATGTTTAGTAACATCATGCAGAACATACAGGACAAGCAGATGATCAGGCCCAGTCAGCATGGGTTTATGAAAGGTGGGTTCTGCTTGACTAACCTGATCTTCTTTTATGACAAGGTGATCCACGTGGTGGATGAGGGGAAGGCCGTGGATGTTGTCTACATAGACTTTTGGAAGGCCTTTGACATTGTTTCCCACAGCATTCTTCTGGAGAATCTGGCTGCTCATGGCTTGGACACGCACACGCTTCACTGGGTAAAAAATGTCTGGATTGTAAGGCCCAAATCGTTGTGGGGAACAGAGTTAAACCCAGTTGGCAGCTGGTCACAAGTGATGTTCCCCAGGGCTCAGTACTGGGGCCAGGTCTGTGTAATGTCTTTATCCATGCTCTGGACAAGGGGATTGAGTGCACCCTCAGTAAGTCTGCAGACAGCACCAAGTTGGGAGAGAATGTTGATCTTCTTGAGGGTAGGAAGACTCTACAGAGGATCTGGACAGGCTGGATTGATGGGTCAAGGCCAATGGTATGAGGTTCAACAAGGCTAAGTGACGGGTCCTGCACTTAGGTCACAACAACCCCATGCAACACTACAGGCTGGTGGAAGAGTGTCTGGAAAGCTGACTGGCAGAAAAGGACTTGGGGCTGTTGGTCAACAGCCGGTTGAATATGAGCCAGCAGTGTGCCCAGGTGGCTGAGAAGGCCAATAGCATCCTGGCTTGTATCAGAAATAGTGTGGCCAGGAGAACTAGGGAAGTGATTGTCCTGTATTCAGCACTGGTGAGGCCACAGTTCAAATGCTGTGTTTGGTTTTGGGCCCCTCACTACAAGAAAGACATTGAGTACATCCAAAGAAGGGCAACAAAGTTGGTGAAGGGTCTAGAGCACAAGTCTGATGTGGAGCAGCCAAGGGATCTGGGGTTGTTTAGCCGGGAGAAAAGGAAGCTGAGGTGAGACCTTATTGCTCTCTGCACCTACCTGAAAGGAGGTTGTAGTAAGGTGGGTGTTGGTCCCTTCTCCGAAGTAACAAGGGATAAGATCAGAGGAAATGGCCTCAAGTTGTGCCAGGAGAGGTTTAGATTTGATATCAGGAACAATTTCTTCACTGAAAGGGTTGTCAAGCATTGGAACAGGCTGCCCAGGGAAGTGGTTGAGTGACCAACACTGGAGGTATTTAAAAGATGTGCAGATGTGGCACTTAGGCACATGGTTTAGTGCTGGACTTGGCAGTGCTAGGTTAACAGTGGGACTTGATAATCTTACAGGTCTTTTCTAACCAAAAAGATTCTATGATTCTCCTGGGGGTGAAGCAGTACATACAGAAAGAAAAGAAGTAATTCATCACTGTTGCTTCTTTCCCTCTGTCCTTTCAGTCAATTGATTCTGAGCATCTATATCACCTTTAAATTTTGGGGGAAAGAAATTAACAGAAAATTATAAATTACAGAACATTAAAAAATGAGGAGGGGGGACGACATGACACGCATAATGGCACTAAGCTCCTTTTTTCTTTTTGCTGCACAAGGAAGCAAACCAGTAAGATTTGCTTATGCAGTCAGCAGACTTCCCTGCACTTGTGACCTGGCCCCATGCTGTCCTGTCCTGGGGAAGATGAAAGCAGCTGACCCCACCAAAGATGCTTCTCCCTGAAGAGCAGTCAAAAAATCACTTCTTTAAAGCACCTGCCAGCTTAGAAGGGGCAGTCACCAGCTGGGTGCTATGTACAAGTACACAATGTTTGTGTTCACAAGCTACATCTAGCAGCTTGATTTCACAGTTGACAGATTGCCTGCCTGAGAAATTAAGACACTCACCTTCATTGTGGCTGGCAGATTTCTTAGGCTCCAAAGGACATTTAAAAGTTATGCAGGTATGTATATTGTTCACAGAGAGCTCCGTGTAGCAGTCTTTTAGATGTGCACCATTGGTCCATTAGAAAATAATATTCACAAAACCAAAAATGCACAGCTATAACATGCAGAGCAAAGCGACTTGAAGTGATTGAAGGTTATGATCTGACTAGTATATCAGGTCATAGGATATAATNCAAAGGACATTTAAAAGTTATGCAGGTATGTATATTGTTCACAGAGAGCTCCGTGTAGCAGTCTTTTAGATGTGCACCATTGGTCCATTAGAAAATAATATTCACAAAACCAAAAATGCACAGCTATAACATGCAGAGCAAAGCGACTTGAAGTGATTGAAGGTTATGATCTGACTAGTATATCAGGTCATAGGATATAATTTCATTCTTGTAATTACATTAAAGAGCCAGAGTTTGTTCCATGTCACATGCACACTGTGTGACCAGTAAAGACA
>VZSC01016319.1:434-50385 GCA_013398225.1 Steatornis caripensis
AAAAAAAAAAAAAAGAAGAAAACCCCCTATTTTGGCTACATTGTGCGCTATCACGAGCCATACTTCCGTATCCCTGTACAAAAAACCCCTTGGATGTTGACAAGTGGATTCTTTTCAATGACATAATCTAGTTTTGAAAGTATTGAAGGATGTGGAAAAGGGGTTTGGACAGGACTGATGCTCAGTTCTAAGCATGCTTAGTAACAGAGCATTTAAAATAAAAGAAAATTAAAACCGTGGCTTTCTAAATACCGTTTTCATCTCCTTTCAAGGAAGTTTTCAGAAAATTCTCATCAGTGTCATGGAAAAGGAAAAACAAGTAAAATGTTTTCTCCTTGTTATGAAGGAAACACAGTCATATTTCCCATGAAAGATGTAGCTAGTTAAACAACAAATTATCACATTAATTAGCCCAACTGGCAGAAGAATTCCCCTAAGACACAACTTGTCCTCATAACTAACTCAAGAGAAACCTTGGAAACCTTTAGCTGCAAAGGACTGATTCCTCCTGCAAGGACATTACACAGTCCGCCGTTGGATTACACTGTCAGCTGTGCTTCTGAGCAAGCTGGTTGTTCCTTCTCGTCTCCGACTCGATGGAGCTGTAACTTCGAGACACAAATTTTTGCCTGGGACAAGCCTAGCCCACAGCACTTTGGAGAAGAAAGTTATGCCTGAAATAGCTGAATCTGCGTTTGCGTACCCTCAAAAGAATTTAAAAGTCAAAGTTAACAAATAGCTTTCCAAATACAGGATTTCTGTGTCCAGCGCCGTGGCAGGCAGAGTGAGCGTAAATAGCATCGATAAGCTGTGGAAATCTACCAACGTCCTAAAAATGTACCCCCTTGGGATACACGCACTGCAGCTGGGAGATGAGACAGAAGTCTGTGGAGGCACGTCCAAACTGCTGCTTGTAGGCGTGACACTAGACTGACATGGGCCACGACACAGCTAGTAAAATCCTGGTGCTAGTGTCCTACGGTTCTTAAAAGATTAGGTCTCATTGATCTCTGCAGCTGTGTCTCGACAGTGATTCAACACCCAAGTGAATAAAACCAGCACAAGCCTGTCCGAATACGCTGCAGCACCATCCAGTACTGCAATACAGGTACAGCCCGCGTCCGTATCAGGCCAGGCCTCAGGACATTTATTTGAGATTTTGACCTGTTTGGCTTTGATCTATTAGAAATCACCCTCCTGTTCTCTCTCTGAGGCACCCATCATTAAAAATTTCGAGACAGTTCATGAATAGTCAGACAATCCAACCAATCAACGATTTTTAGCTGATGCACAAGCAGACCTATTTTCTCTTGCATCAGGAAATGGCCAGGACATGGCTCAGATACATGAATTATGTTCTGATTCAACCGCTCTCCAAGGCCTGCATCTGTCCCTGACCTCCCTCTGCCTGTCTGAACAAAACCTGGATCTCGGATCATCCTGAGGCGGGCCAAAACAAATTCACATTTTTCCCTTCTGTACTGCGTAAGTCACCGCCTCCTTGCACAAACCACCACGGGTCACCATCCCCACCCTGCCTGCCGTACAGGCACCTGCCTGGAGCCACCCTCATTTTGACTTTTTCTCTCTGTCCTGTTCAAGCCACCCCTAAGCCTGAGCAACAGTAACCGGCCAAGTATTAAAAACTGGGATGATAAACTGTGAAGAAGGGGCGGGGAGGGGAACAAAACCAGACACAGTTAACATATAACTACACCACAGGATGTCACTGACACCAAAAGTTTGGTAGGAAACAAATGATCAAAACACTCAAAACACTGAATACGGCTACAGGAGAACGCCCATGGCTTTAGACTGGACAGAGAAAGAAAGGATGCAAACAATCCTTGCCACGCAGTTCAAACGTAGCATTTCTCGTGTTGAAAATAAACATCTATCAACAAATCGTTTCACAGCCATTCTTCATCGCAGTTCGTTCAGCTTTTTGCAGTAAGCGCCCATTGAGCAGTTCCTCAACACAGGCTGCAAAACACATTGGACTCCTGATGCAATATTACAATGCTTTGCTCCTAGCGCAGCTCTGCAGCAAGGGGCCACACCAGTGCAGACCCATGAAGGTGTTTATTTCTTTCATCTGCGGGCTGTAGCCATGAGTATCACTTCCTGCATCACCTCAATCTCTTTCATCTGCTTACCTGTACTCAGCAACTCATTGCACAATCTCTAGAGTTAAGGGCACGAGATGAAGCGTGTGGAATCCTTGGCCCTCATTTGGTCGCGTAGCAAGCCCCTGCACTCCGCGGAGCTCCTTAACCCCGCGCCCGAGACAATCGCAGCAGCACACGTTGCCAGAATTACTAAATTCTGTGCAGATGGGCGAGTCCACTAAATGGTAGGCTGATATGTGAAACCCAACTGTGTTTGTGAGAGCAAAGTTCAGTTCAAGGCACCACCTGTCAGGTCAGGAATAGGAGTCATAGCAGGAGTAACCTTCCATGTCTTAACAAGTTAAGCAAGCAAAGGAGGAGGGGAGAAGTACGTTGCTCATTGCAGCGTTTGGAGAGGTACAATAACCGGGAGGGATAGCTGGCATGCAAGCAAATGCTCCACAGCTGAAACGTGTTTTGCCAGTGTTAGCGTGTAAGGTCACAGCTACATTTCACTGTTTCTTTGCTGCTCTGAAGGCGACACAAGCAGTGGGCAGGCGAGTCAGGCTAATCTGTGTTTATTTGAACACAAAGTTTTAGAATCTTACAAGCCTTACCTTCTCTTTGCCCCTCTCTTTGCAAACTTCCCAATCCAAGCCATCCAACCTGCCAGACCTAAGTTACGTATCGCCAGCGCACAAGCTGGTGAACGAGGGACAAGCAAAACGTTGCGCGCACACGCACAAACCCCACAGCAACACGGCACTGAAGAGAGCCCCGGGGAGGCCATCAGCTGCCCCGTTTATCAACACACAAAACCCTTGAAGGGCCCTGGTTTGCGGTGTTGTGTATCTTTGTTAACAGCTGTAAGACCTGTTCCTGTTCCAATCAAACGGGTGGGGGGAAGAGCCCAATTAACGGTGTATTTAAAACGACGCTGGGTCCAANCAGCGACACGGCACTGAAGAGAGCCCCGGGGAGGCCATCAGCTGCCCCGTTTATCAACACACAAAACCCTTGAAGGGCCCTGGTTTGCGGTGTTGTGTATCTTTGTTAACAGCTGTAAGACCTGTTCCTGTTCCAATCAAACGGGTGGGGGGAAGAGCCCAATTAACGGTGTATTTAAAACGACGCTGGGTCCAATTTCTGAGCGAAACACAGCTCAGAGCCGGGCAATGGGACTGAGCCTCGAATGGTGATTGCCTCGCCTTTTTGCTCACCTTTGAAATAGTCTTGGACTCAGCAGGTTAACTTTTGAGAACCCAACTCAAAAAACCTTCCCTCGAGACCGTGCTTGCGGAGGTGCTGAGCAACAGCCCTCACTGAAGTCAATGAAAGCACCACATTCCCTCCTTTCCTGTCACCAAAATTTCAATCCCATGTCTGAACTGAAGCCTATACTGTGCTCACCAGTGCATCCCAGCCAACCTCATCTTCCTCGGAGGCAAAACTAAAGGGCGTCACTGGGCTCCTAAACGTTGATTGGAACGTTTCCACCTTTTCCTTGTGGCCGAGTTGTGTGCCGCCCCTCGCTGCCTATTGCAAGGTGCAGCAGCTTGGCGCCTGGGTTTGCCCGAACTCCCATCTGCCTACTCCCCATTTGGAGACCGTTGAGTGAAAAGAAAAGGTGGGTGGGGGGGAAGGGGCAGGGGTGTGTGGAACAAAGCCTTTCATCTTCGTAGCAGCAAGATTTTAGATCTAAAGAGTTGGGAGTCTCAGCTGCTTTAAATTGAGGGTTATGGCTGCCAACCGCCAATGTGAAGCTACGTATTAGCTTTCATGCAATGCTGTGTTGCTCAGGCCATCGCTCTTCTTGCCCTTTGTTTCCTCTCAGATCAGTTAAGTGGAAGCAGGTGTTTTCCTACCCTGCTAATCTCTAGTACATTCAGACAGGCCCAGCAACCGCTCCCGTGCCGCAGACAGGTAAACGGAGCCGGGTACCCGGTTGCCGTGGAAGGTAGCCATGTTAATGGCTCCACACAGCAGCCCTGTTAAACGTTTCTCCTTTTGCATGCAGAATCGTTTTGAGTTGCTCCCCTCTTCACGGTTCATCCTTACACAGACCTTTGTTCTTAAAATGAGGATTTCTAAAATGAAGGGAGGTTTTGAGCTGCTTTGGGAAGCTCTGACAGTTAATCCATTCACGGAACGTGGCAGGGTCCTGAATGCAATGCCGGTGAAGGCCACGGCAGTAATACTATCTTCTTACATTATTTCAGAGCCCTAGAGGCGATCGGTCCAGCAGGGCTCGTGTAGCGCCTTATTCCACAAAATGTGATTGGGCTTACTTTAGCAGTACAAATTTGCAAATGCCACCAGCCCCCAGATTTTAAGTTTTACAGACAGGCCTGCCGCAAAGATCTAATCTAATCCCAACTGCAAACACAAAGCCCTCGCTTGCAGGTGAACAGAAGCACTGTCTTTCAGATCTGTGCAGCCTTTCTTAGCGCGCAGCCCTGATCCGTGCTGGGTTTTAGATTTTAAGGTGTTTTGGTGGCTGACACGAACCAGTTCCTTGTGCTCAGAGCTGTGGGAACACGAGTTTAGCATAGCCGCTAGGTAAGTGTAGATAGGCTGGTACCAGACCACAGGCTGGGCAAGTCATCCGGTCAAGTTACGCACTGAACCAGTGCTGCACCGAGGCTCTTGGGTTAGCAGGGTCAAGGCTCTCGTGAACCTGCAAAAGGCTATGTGGGCATACCCACAGCACCGTAGTGTAAATAAAGGCAATAGAGCTCAGAATACCACAGTATTTTCCTGGATTGATTGACTTTCCCAAACACTACAGCACTTATTGCAGGTAAGGAAAGGGAAACTGAGAGAAAAGCCGGTTAGCTGAGATCATGAGAGAAAGAAGAGTGGGTTACATGCTATTTGCCTATCACGCCTTTCAAGAAGCAGCAGCACTTTCCCAGCAAAGAACCTCTGAACATTAATCTAGTTTTCTTCTCCCCACCCACAAACTGTATCTTTTTATTACGACAAACAGTATTCCCTTTCCCTTCCGACCTGCTCAGTATGTAATCAGCAACCTACTGGGCAACAAAAGAGCAGTGACCACATCTCTGCCCACACAGCGATGGTTTCCGTTCTGATACACGCTCGCTAGTTCAGACAGCAGTCACCAAGGGCGCAGGCCTTCCCTAATCGCATCGCGTGACAGTGCAAATACAGCCCTGACTTCACCACCACCTCCTGCCAGGAGCAAGCATGAACAGGGCAGTCAGCACTCTAGTTCTGCAAGCGTGTTGCCTCCAAACTGCGGCTTGCTGTGCGGAGCTAGTGGCACGCGGGCCTCTGAATCACCAGCGCCGCGGTACACCTCGGTGAGTAAGTTTCTTCCTTCTCCCAGCCTTCCCGCCGCACTTCCATTGCGTGTTGTAACAGTTTTCATATGTACCTGCTTCTCCAAATCCTGCACCTGGGAAGGGGATGAATGCACGGAGAGAAAATGACCTAACCGCAAAATCACCTCGTCCGCAGCGTGGTTCAATGCTTAACGCTGACTCCTCGGTTAGAGCCTCTGTAAAACTACAAATGACACAAGAAGGGAAATGGTTAAAGACAAAGTTCACCGCAGCCCAATTTTAACGTTTCTATATTAAGTAAATAAAGCTAACATAAAATTCAGGTCAGGAACTATTTGTTCAGGGTCAGGTGACTTCAACTCGGCTAATCAGCGAGACACACCTTACCTTTTGAACAATCTCCCACGTTAGATCTGCAGTTAAAAACAGGTTTGCTGCAGATCCAGTCAGTGAATTACAGCATAAACACCCACAAAAACTGCAACAATGGGCATATTTTTCACTCCTAAAGGCACACAAACTCCAGATCACAGCAAGAGTAGGGATACATCACCTACAGGGAGCAGAATCCCGTCATGCAGACTCAGGTGCAAGACCCAGAACATGGCATGAAAGACCCAGTGTTTAGATTAGAGGCAAAAAAAATCCACCCATCCGAAAGCTTACTCACTTCAGACGGTCCTGGCTGCGTTACTACGCTCAGACCTGCTCACGCTGGGGGTAGCAGGTATTTTGTCATTCTTCGGGAAAGCACGCTAAGGCCCCCTCAGTTAGCCAGCTCTGGAACAACTTACACCAGCCACTTCCCTCCCAGTACATTTAATTTTGGTACGCAGCTACAGCATTGCTCAATTCTTTTTATCCTTGCTGTGAAGTTAAAAGCCTTGCTGAGCCTTTCTGGTCCTAGGATGCCTAGGACCACAAGCACTTTCTCTCCTCAGTTTGGAGCAAGGTAGCTCTAAAAGTGCATGTAGTGTCCTGGCACGAAACGACTTCTGATAATTGTATTGCATTGTTTTCTCAGATATCGCACCATGAAACTCCTGGAGCCCGTGCCTTCGTATAGGAAGCCATACCATTTGGAGAAACAGAGACGTGACTTCAGCCTTTCTCATTTCCGCTGAGAACGTATTCTAGCCTGCTGCGTATCACTGGCATTCCAACCTGTCCTTGTTCGATGTGTCCATTTAAATAACCCACTATTTTTCCACAGTTACTCGCATTTTCTTCATGTGTGGTAAATGTTTTTCTGCTTCCAAGGTATCTCTGTGAAATTGCCCACCTCATAGCCATCCTTCTCGTGCACCTTCAACGCTACCATAACAAAAGAAGCAGAGCATACAGAGAAGGTCACTTGCCCATTCTGATATTCATCCGCGAGCATATTTTTATATATATTTTATATATCAATATGTGTGTATATATACGAGTAACTTGAGCTTTTCTACCGCTTCCATTTATTTTTTGTTGAAGTTGATAGCCTGTTGGTTTGGAAACTGGGGCAGGACAAATGTTTCCATGGGCCTTGTCTTACCATCAAAAGCTCTGCTGAACTATGCGCACGGTGTTGAAACAACTGAGACAGATGCTTAAGAGCGTATCGTGCTTGGTTTTGAGAAATCGCCTGTTCTCTTCCCGACTTCAAATACTTGCGGATAAGCAAATGTCCTGTGTGCAGATAAACCTTAGTTAAGACCCGCAACACAGACTACTGAAATTGTAAGTGATAAGCAGTTCACGGTGTATTTCCTACCTATAAACATTTAGAAACAAACTGGGAGGAAGACCTGCCATCTTTCTTCCAGATTAGATTCTTAAGAACTTAACCAAAGCTTTTGGCGTATGCTGCCAAGACGGCAAAGATTTTGGTTGCGCTCCGTCTTACACGCAGTGGCCATGCCACCACCGAAAACGCACACTTCAGAAATGCCTACGAGGCTCGTCATTTGTTCTTCAGTGCTCCAGCTAACACAGCAGATGGACTCGCTCACGACTCCTGCAGCACTAGACTGCCTTGCGTGTTCCAGAAGAGGCAGAAACCAGCTGCACAACCTGACGGAAACACACCTCGTCTCTGGCCTTGCTAAAGCAAAGCAACTAAACGATGCCACTGATACATCCAAAGCTCTGACCCTTCAGTTCCTACCAATGATAAAAGAATGAGGCAAAAGAAACAAAAAACTACTCTCGTTTCTGGCTTGGTGCTTACAGCCATCAACTCTGACATACAAATCCACGCAGTGCTGAACAAACATAACGTTGTCTTCCTTCCCTTAAAACTCTTGTTTCCTGGTATATTTTTACCCGAGCCTGATACAACAGACTGTTGTTTAAAGGAACAGACTCCTGTGTAGCAAAACCAGATCTAACACCCTGGTTAACCCCACGCTTTGAGCAGCAAGGATTGGCTGCATTTAGCAGTGACTGCTAGGAAACCCTTTACAAGTGAAAAAAAGAAAACCAGCTTTGCCTTACTGGGCAGGCAATGCTGCTGTTTTATTTTGTACGAGATTATTTCTCTGGGTTGGGCTGAATACACACACAGATTGTTTGATTACCCAGTCTCAGGTGAAGAAAGGTGCCTTCGTGCTGAGGTGGGGTTTCATTGTATGTACTTAACGTGCTGATGGCTTCATCTGTTGGGGGCAGAAAGACTCTCCACCTAGTTAGCTTTGAAGAAGTCGTTTAGTCTGCAAGAGTAATGAGCAGCCTAATTTAAGCCTCCTGGTTTTACTAAGCCAAGCTAGAACTGTCCTAGCACCACGTGGAATGAGTAGACCTTATGCTTTCTCTCCTCATCTTAGGGCTGGGCCAGAAACCACAGTACTCGCCTGCTTTATGGCTCAGATGCAACATTCCCCAAGAAGCCTTCAGGGTATACAGAAGTACCAGATCCACAAACGTCTTCTACACTGAAAGAGTAGTCAGGTGGGGAGCCGAAAAGCCATGCAGTAGCCATCTCTTCCAGGCAGAAGGGGAACACCCAGAGCAGTGCACAGAACCTGGCCTTGGAAATAGAGTCTTCATTACAGAAATGGGACAGCATGTAACAGAAGGGTATATAAAAATCAATTTACTAGTAACATATATAGGAACTAAACAGCATCTGTAAAAATCAGATTATTTAATGAGCTTTACCAATCTCTGAACAATATAACTCTAGGAGTTTGCAGCACAGAGACAATTTCTGTAAGCGTCAGTCATGGATCACTGTATTCCAGGGTAGCATTTTGCTCTGAGAAATGCACATCTGTCAGACTTGAAAGCAACACACGGTCTTGACACTGTTCCATGGTATGGAGTAGCTCAGCTTTCCTTCACAGTGTATGGTCACCTACTTGTGTGCTCGGAACGCTCAGCAGTGTTTCAGTCAGAATTATTCCAAAGAAGCCACAGAACTTCAGCCCACATTTGCCGAACACCTTTCCTGTTCTTGTGACACAGGCAGAGGGTTTAAGTCGTGGATATTGAAGAACATCAAGCCCAGACGCTGTTTTGCGGCAGGTAACAAAACTTCAAAAAGTTTGTCAGGAGTCTGATGGGAGTTTTGATCTGAACCTATCTTTAATGTAAAAACAAAGCTTGGCGAAGACCTACTCTTTCCATAGCAATCCACGTTTTCAGGTGCGTGTATCCTTCAGTCTACTGCAACGCGAGACACGTTCGTGCAGTGTCGTTTGTACGTTTACCTGATGGAGCGATGTTCCTGTTCAGCTCCGTGAAATGCGATGACGTCCACGTCCCTTCCTGTATGCATGTTCCTCCTGTATTTGAATGTAGGAGTCAGGGTGTGCCAGAGCCACCTGAAAACAAATGTCAGGAATTACTCATTCAAATCACAAGCGGCAAGGATGTGGGTGATGGTAAGCATGCAACTGCAGGAGACATGCCAGACCTATACAAAAAAAGTCACGTTACCACCTCACAGAGTATGAAATACATGCGAAAGACAAGAAGGTATCAGCATTACCTCTTGCCAGCAAACGGCATACCCCAACTACAGCTAGCAAAGCTTCGAGCTCTGCTTTTTTGGCGTGCGGAGTGAGAGCAAAGCAGCGTATCGGATCCCTGTCGGTGAGCAGGCACACGGTACAGCAGGCTGACCCGTGGAATTATACGTGCAGACTTCCAGGGATGAATAGCCTTGACCTTGTGAAACGTAATGTGTGAGCGGTTCTCAGTAGCTTCAAGCAATAAAAATTTTGCAGTGTCTCAGCTTTGCTACTCCCATAGGCAGGTATCTCCCACCAGCAGCACTCGGGCAGGAATCCCGTCCCCAGCCAGGACTGCAGCACAGACATGCCACCTCCCCAGAAAATCACTTCTCTGACAAAAATTCTGAGCGCAGCTGTACCGTTTCAGGGCCGCTGTTAGCTACATAACATTTCCCTTTGTAGATCTGGTTTGCACGTGGGAGATTATTGCCATTGGGATTGTTTCAACTCCAACCAGCTCTCCAGCTATTAAATTTAAACAGCTTTCCTAGTCTCTGATACTCGCACTTGTTTACCTGCTACTACCCACAGTTTTGGCAAATGCATCTATTTCAGTAGATATAGTAGGCCTGGGTAAGTCCAACCAATTTTGGAATACTGCAAGACAGTCACGGCGTGCTCGATGCATGCCCCTAGGCAGCTAGGGACACGGCAGATATATCCAGCAGCTAAGCGCATTTCAGTGCCTGCAAGCACTTCGCTTGTTTTCAGTGGCAGATGCGAGCTGTTTCAAAGGCTGGTGCCAGGGCCTGAGCAACTATAAGATTATGCGAGCAAATATAAAAGCAAGGTGGATGTGGTGGGGTTTCCATCCTGCCATCCCATTTTACGGTACAAATACACTGGTTTCCCTAGGGAAGCTCAAAGTATTTCACAAACGCAGAGGGCAAACGGAACAGAATCACGTGCGTGTGAGAAGGGGCTGAATGACGACATGGACATGGTATTTTGTTAGGTCTTGGAGGGATGAGATGGCAGCGAGGGGAAATTTTAAGGGTAGCCATCTCTACCTATCCCAGCTAAATTTTAAATTTAGCGGGAATACCACTCACACTCTGATTTGTCATGCAGAACTGAAGTAAATCCACCCAATTTCACCAATTTACACTAGCGCCCAGTAAACTAACCAGAATCAGACCCAGATATTAAAATATGAATCCAAACTAATAATCCAATAACAAACCTGATCAAACGCCCACTGTCAGATGTGGACAATCTCCCCAAAACTTTGAATTGGCAGCCAATTATCTCGATGACTTAGCTTCGACAGAGACCTGACTGCAGACTGTGAGCGGTATTAGCAAGGCAGCTATAAAATGGGACGAGACCACTACCTGACACGGTGCTTTTTTTATCTGCTTCACACAGTTTTAAGATGATGAGCACACCACCAGGCCGAGAAGTATCAAGTCTCGGCCCCAGAGAGGCGGTAAAGAAAAAAATTATAGGACTAGAAAGAAGACCAAAATCGAACAGCTATAAACGCGCTACACAGTGAAAACAGAGCATGTCAAGAGTATGACCAGTTTCCTAGGTCCTTACAAAACCGTACTGCGCTAAAATAAGGTTTCAAAAGCTGGCACATTCATCGCAGTCCTTGCGTGACAGACGTTTATACTCGGTGACCAGCTCCTCCTGCTTCCTCCCCAAATAAAGCGTGGATGACGCCCATGAAACGAGAGCTTGTGGTGCAACATTGGTAGCAGCGCGGCAGTTCCGCCAGATCTCCTGCAACCCAAACAGCCGACAAGCCAGCGAGCGAAACGACGTTTCAGAAACAGAGATTGACTTTGCATGGATAATTCAAACGGGGGAACTGACTAGCGCTTCGCTGACTGCACATCTTTGAATGCCAAATAATGCAATAATAAAAAGACAGCGAACTAACTCAACTGAGCAGGTCCTGGGGCGCTGTAAAGGAAAAACACCACAAATCGTCACCAAAGACTCAGCGACGGGACACTGATGCACAATGACCCTTCTACAGCGTCTTACTTGAGTGTTGAATGGTAAAATTGGTCAGAAAAAACCCCGTTTTTGTTTAAGCAAATTTTACACCTCAGCAGAGATGGTTTTCCTTCCTGCTCCAAGGCGGGGAATATGCATTTCTACCTAACTGTAGGCTAGGCTCTCTTCCCACGGAGATCTGGCATGCCATCCGTTCTCTGGTTGCCTGAATCACTTAAAACGGCATTTGATCAGGCCTAGGGAAAGTGTCGGCAAAGATGAGGTCGCAGCTGTGTCTTTGCAGACTTTTGAGAAATGCTGGAAGCTACACCAAAGACCGTATTTACTGTCCAGAAAAGACAGGAATCGGCAGAGCCAAGAACGCACCCAGGATACCAGGGACAGCCTTGCTCTGCGTGCACCTGGCAGATTCATACGCTATCCGGCAGCACGGCGCGCTTCAGGACGCGCCTGGACAGGCAGGTCACGAGGCGGCCCTGTTAACGGGAGGCAAACGGAGCAGAGAGCATGCCGCGCTCCCGGCCACTCCCCAGACAGCTCTGCTCGCGTTAGCTTAGACTACCCGTCCTGATGGAGTGCGAGAATCTTTTCGGTCTTCCTGGAAAGCGACGGGCGACTCCAGTATCCTGGTTAACACCTTCCGGAAAAAAAAAATCCGGATGGGAAAACCCAAACGCTTTGTATAAGGAATCACAGAGAAATAGTGGCTATTTGACGTTCCGGTCTGCGGACTGCTAGAGCCAAAGTGTGTATTAGAGTAGGAGTAAATAGAAAAGATTATTTTTGTTAAATTAATCTGAGCAATAAGAATGTAAAATGAAGTCCCAGCAAGCTGGAGGTGTGCTTAAAATAAGAAAAAAAATCTCGTTTCAAAATGTACTTTAAAAATGTCTTTAATTAACACCAATGTATCATTTTACAAATCACACGTTCAGCGTTAAAGGCGCGGTTAGCAAAAGAAGAAGTCACGCTTTTCAGCTCACCAACAGACCAACGCCGATTTTTCTTTCCCGTTAAAACAATTTTTGGTCCTAGACCCTACTGGAAGCCTGCTGCACTGTCTTGGAAAGTGCTGCCAGAGCTGAAATGATCATTTGTCTGCCAACGTGGAAAATTGCTTCTGGAAGGAGTACCTTCAGGTAGATACTGCTGCCACGATTTTTTAGCACCGGGACTCTCCAAGGGGTCTGACTACCGCGTTTCCCAGCACCGGTCATGCCCAAGTAGTAGCTGTTCAGAAAGCGAACTGTATCTAAAGTTTCCAAATATGCAGCTGAAGAAAAAAACCTCGAGAAAGTTATCAGTAGCCCTAATTAGCGCCCTCTTAGTAAACCTCAGAAACATGAACCTGCCCATCCAGAAAATGAATAAAAATAAAAACACAGCTGGTCCATACTGAATGTTCGCACAGGACTTCAACGCTTGAGGTGAAAAAGGCTACAGCGGCACAGAGCACTGTGGTTTCACGGTGAGCTTCATTTGGCAACACCATCGGGGAAAGGAGCAGAGAAAAAAGAAGGGGGGGGAAAAAAGCTTTTCACAAAGCAAAAAGGGAGGCAAACTGTGCCTTCCTGACAGCTGGCCTCATCGGCGGCACTAAGCACAGCAAGGAGGCAGGTATTACTCGGGAGACAGCAGCGGCAGGACTGGTAGGAGATCAGTGGTCAGCACAGGAAATGTTTTCTTGAAAAAATCCTAATTATGGTCCTTCTCTCCCAGTCTGTCCTGTGCTGCACTGTAATTACACGAACAAAGCTGAAAAGGGGGCCTTTTCCCAAGGAAGAAGTTGTGATACAGACACACAGGAGCAAAGCCCAAAACGTGTTTAACGGACGGTGGCAGCGGTGCCCACGCTCCCTCAGCTGAAAGACGGACAAAACCAGACAAAAGACGCAGCAGCAAGAGAGACACAGTGACATCCTGTATCTCTTTCTCCGTGGTAGCAACTTTTGCTTTTTTAGACATTTTTTAAAACCATGATTAGCTCATTTTTTCCCTGTAAGTCAGAGGAAACGGGAGGGGCAGAGGCACGAAAGGAGGAATACAAGCCACTTCGTCACTGCATGAGCGCATCTTCTGGTGCCAGCTGAAGCCTAAATACCCTGGGCCAATGCATCTGTTTAAGCCTATCTTTTATCACCTATAACTAACTCCAGTGGCTGCCTGGATTCTGACAGCCTTCAGTCTTGGGACAAAGCAAAACTATTTCACTGAGAACTGTTTTGCTCTGTTAGGTGATCAGGACCTTCAACAGAGCTGCAGAGCGCTACCACTGGATGGCACGGACCACCCTTGCTGGTGCCAGGAGGGGAAAGGGCAGGCTCCTCCAGTATCAGCATTTTCCTTCCATAAAATTTGAACTAGAAGCACAAGCAGCATTAATCCAGCTTTGAAAGTGGAAGAGAGGTGCTGACAGAAAAACCTGAGAAATAACAGATGTCTTCTCACGTCCTGTCAAGCACTTAGCAGAAACTCACTTGCATACAATTCAGAAAAAAAATACGTTTTTGGTGCTAACCTCATCCAGAGGGTCACCGAATCCTCTTTCCACACCAGAGTTATCTTACCATAGAAGACTGCTCTGTTGCTTCTGCAAGACCCACGTTTGTTTTCCAGGACTCTTGCGTACCTGGAGCGTGCACCCCAGACTGCCAGGGAAGGTACCCGTCTCACGGCGGGCCACCAGCCAGGACGCTTGGACCCGAACAGTCACCTGCCATGTCAGTCACGGAGCTAAGAGCCAATTATGGACGTGAAAGAGTACAGCGGGACTCAAAAATCCACAGGAATAAAGCATGGGGGAACCTCAGTGATACACAAATCCTCCGTAGCATCCCTCTTCAAAGCTGCATCAGAGCCTGGAGGGCAGAGCGCAAACTCTGCCGTCTCAGGGCCCCATCCAGACAGCACCCCTCAAACTCCTAGGTTTACATCTATAGGACGTCATATACATGCGACGTGACTCAGGCAGTTTCCTCGCAGCTATCACGCATGCCATTTTCAAATTGCCCCAAGGTTTCCATTCTACAAGGCTTACAAAGGGTCAATCCAGATTTTTGCATCTTGCCAGTCTCAAAAAGTTGCATAAAGCCTCAGTCCCCATTTCCCACTCTTAGCAACGCTGCTTCCGTGTCTGACTTTACCTACAATAATTGGTCTCTGAAGGACAAGAAATGGCAATAACTTGCTCTGGGCTGCAAGGTGCGGGCATGGAGGAAATTAACACCAACTCTTTTTTCCATCCCAGTGAATAATGTGATTACCGGGGAGGGAGAGGAGGAGGGGAGAAGGGCTGAGCCTTACATCGGCTGTGAGATGGAGTTTTATCTTTTCTTTTTGTTTTTCTGCCTTTTAAAACAAACAGATGGGGAGACCGTTAAATTCACAGCCTTTGCCACACCATACATCACAACAGCTTATTTCAAGAAAAGAGTTGAATAACGTGTTACTTAAATCATCAGCACTGTTGTGTAAAAAAAAGATAATAAATAAAATGCACCTCTCTAGGAAAAAGGAGGCAGCAGCATAACCCCAAGTGATGCCAGCGGGTTGAAACAGGACATTAGCCACACTGTTCAATAAAATGGCAGAACTGAAGCAGTCAGCATCCTTTTTTCAGTTATCAAATAATTACCACTTCCTCATCATTTTGTTTGGAGTCTCACCGGCTGAGGTGTAAACAACCTCCCACATGCTGCTGCTGCTTATTCCCGACTAGGATATGCCGACACAGAGGCATGCTTTCCTTACGAGAACTGCTTGAGAAGACAGGGTCATGAGTGTAGCATCTTATTTTCTTGACGGCATGCTGCAGCAGGCATCCAACTGCACGGGATCAGCCTTGCTCTTTGGTGTAGGAGGAGGAAGCTACAGAACCCCATCAAGCACTCGAGCTTTCAGAAGAAGCTAGACCTGGTGTCTGAACTTGCCTTTAGTATCCTTACATCAGTATTTAGAGTAGGGCATTTCCATCCTGAAAAGTTTATATACTAAGCGCAAAGTCAACAGATAGCAAGCATTAAAATAGCGAGTGCTGCTTAAAACCTGTCCACCGTCTAGTCATTTTGGAGATATTTCACAGGGATCAAGCCAGAACACAGAGATGTAAAACCCTCTAAAGACAAATGTTTAGATTGCTCTTTCCTGAAGGGAAAAAGGGGGAAAGGACTAGTTTCAAAATGTTCTCATTCTTGTTCGCCACTCACCAAAACTTCTCCCAAATATTTATGGTCAGTCCTGCCCTTGCTTGCAATGGGACTTGATTCAAGACCTTTTTTGTTTCCAGCCATTTCTTTCACACATTACACCCAAACCACCGCTGGTAAGCGAACATGTGCAAACATCAGTCTTCGGTTGGAGGTGGTGTTGCATAGCCTGTAGGCTTTCACTCTGTGCTTAGAGTTCAGCCCATGCAAGTATCAATTAAATAAACTATTCCCCTACTTTCTCTATTCAGGGTAACTTTTTATTTCTACGCGGAATGAAAGATCTGTTCACAAATGTGGAGTATTTAAGGTTAATAGTTTTGGTCATTTCTTATAAGCATTACCATATTTCCCAGAATACAAGCGCATCTTTGGAGTGCGTCTTCCCTTCTGCCTTAATTAGATTTCGGCAGGCACATAAACAAGGATAACAATTGGTTCCAAAACACAGCACTATTAATACTGCAACAGTTCTGAAACTCTAGAAAGTCTCTAGCCAGGAAAAAAAAAATAGGGATATAGAATTGGACCAGTTAGTTTATGTGCCAGGCTAAGACACGGAGCCTGTTTTCATCTGATTTTTCATTAACTTGCCAAGTTAATAAAGCAGATGGTATGAGCAAATTCCACAGAACTACGCTTATAGCAACCTTCGTAAGCATCTGGTCTTCGGAGGGTGGGGGGGTAGGAATCAAACCAAGAAACATCTGGGAAAAGACCAAACAGAAAAAGCTTAAGGGAGAAAAGCCATAAACCACTAACTCTGAAGGGAAGAAGGTTTGTGTCCAGATTTTGTTGATTAAACCAACACGGTTAAAGCCAGTATTTAGTGTCTGTAACTTCTAAAAATGCTTCATTTGATTTGCTGGGGCCAACAGACTCAGGGGCGTTTCAGTCCAGTTTCTGAAATACAATCTCACCTGATGCTGCATATTCCTAGAACGTTTTCTAGAAAAATGCATTCTGTTCTTTGTTAATTTGATTACATTCATGGACCCCAACCCTTACGTTCTTAAAACATCCTTCAAGTTTAGTTGAGATGAGAAAAGTTTGCCTTAAAACTGCTATTTTTCCTGCAGGATAATATGGTTACAACAATGTTTTCAAAGAGTTGCTTGTGTACTGTGGTGGGATGTCCGTTATCACCTATTGAAACATCCACCTCTCTTGCTGCCATTGGTAGACATTTCTTGAAGGAAACGAACATTGTCCCCATTTTAGAGATGGGGAGGTGGAGGTGCAGATGAATAGCGGGTTCCCTGAATTGACACCTTTGGACAAAAGGCCAGGTGCTCTTGCCCTTAAATTACACACCGTGTCACTGTGAGACATAGAGAGGCAAGATTTTAGCAGTTGAGTTTTGCCCTACGCAAATCCAGACGCTCTGCTTGAGTACAACGCGAATCCAAGCAAGCGTGGGGGGAAAAAACGTCCCTTTCCTTGCTTTGACCAGTCAGGATTGCCTAGCTGACCATGTAATTGAGACAGTCCGCACGGTGCTAATAGTATAAGGAGAACATATTCTCACTAAACCTGCTGGGAATACCAACGTTTTGGTGTGAGCCAACAGATATTTGGGAGGTTCAGATCAGGAGAAAGTACTGTCCTTAACTCTGAATTTCCTGGTTTACTTTCCAACTTTGAACAAAGCAATCTCTATGTAAAAGGTACCTCACGCACGAAAAAAAAAAGCTAGTTAGAACATGTCTTTTTCCCTTTTGGCACCCTCGAAGATAGCCCGTATAGATAGGGCACCGGAACACTGCTCCCAGCGGAGCTGCAAGCATGCCACCGAGCACATTCTGAGTCATCCTTCCCACCAGAGCAGTTAGTAGGAAAGGGTGTTGGCCAGCCGGGAAGCTCCCTGGATGAGTCATTATCAAATACAACCATACCTAGATAACCTTGGCATGGCCTTGCTTAGGTTGGTTCATTAGACAAGACAAACTCTGTGCTGCTACTCCTCCCATCTTTCTTCTTTTCGAAAATTGTCTGCTAACGGCAGGAGCTAGCGGGCTAACTGAAAGCAGACGATTTAAAACTGGAAGTCGAGAGACATCTAGTTGCATTTAAAGAGTGGAGGATCGTTATAATGAAAATGACTGCAATAAAGAGAACGAAGAGTACGATGGCAAGCAAATATTTGCCACCCAGCTAGACAAAATCAGATTCTGGGAGTTTTGCTCCAAGCATTTTATGATTTCTGTAAGCATTTTCAGCGCTCACATACATCCCTCCAGTTCGCGTACTAAATTTACAAAAGACACCAGCAAGAAGTCAAGGGATCCCGCCCTTTGCTGCACAGAACTCTTTACGTACAGGAATCTTGTCCTTGACTCATCACTGAGAAATACGAGCATTGCTATCATAAAGGAGAGAGAAATCTTTTGAGACGGAAACGTGCACCACTGCTACTGCGTAGTGCAAGATGCAAGACGCCCGCTTTCTGTGCTGCAAGGTAAGTTCATAATGTGGCACGGCCCTGCCCTGGCCCTGACTGCTATGCCCAGTTCTACTTTGAGTACTGATTTTTCTCACTAGTGAGTAAATTTGCTAAAACGTTAATGACTGAAATTAAATATCACTATACGGCCTCTTGATTGCTCTAATCTGAGGTGGTCTTGGCCATGGTGATCGTTAATTACTGACTATCAGATGGAAAGCGTGACAGCGCAGTATTAACTTTCAGCTAGCTTTAACACGGTGTTTGACAAACACAAGTAACTTTTAAAACCAGCTTTCTCAAAATCAGTCGTGGTCCAGCTTACGCACCAGTAGTAAGCAATAGGAAAAATCCTACAGGAACATCACACCCCACATGAACAAAATGCCACGTGTTTGTTGTAAGGCTTTCTTCTTCTTTTCCCTGGAATTCCTCAGAATCCGTGAGAAATGGAGAGGTAGGTGAGGCCTGGCCGTTCACCTCTCCGAGGGTGGGAGAGCATGATGCAAGTAGCACGAGATACTGCGCCTGCGCCCTAGACTAGACAGGGTCAAACGTGGAGATATTCTTTGGGAAAGGTTTGTCTGCCATCGATGGCCGGTTCTGAGGCTGTATTTTGCTACGTTAGCTGATGGCAATGTATAAATGAGTAATAGTGCTGATGAATGAATTTGCCAAAAGCTATCAACTAGCCATCGTGCCACTTACCACCCCACACTTCTTTGACCGCTTACAGCACGTTGCTGCGAAGTAACCCAAACACGGTTTGACACCGCGTAGCATGCAGGATTCCCAATGCAATAGAAACTGTAAATGGGGTCGCCAAGGGGATTGTATCTTTTTCTGGCTGTTCTCTTTGCAGTGCACTGGGATTATTATGTTTTCTTTGTAAAGCAATCCTTTCCTTAAGGGTCATGCTGCAAGATCATTAAAACATCATAAAATACGTAGATTTCCCTTGCACTACTTCACCTGCTTGCCTGTCTTCTGAAAAGAAACAAAGGGGGGAAAGTAGGACCAGTAAAACGTAACTCATTCTGCTCTTTTTCTTCTTAACAAATTGCTGATAATTTTGACTAAATGGGGAAATTGGCCCAATATTTTTGGGGAAAAAAAAAAAGTGTTCTCGCTTTTCCTATTCATCTAACACTTAAAATCGCATATCCAGTGAAAAAGCTTGTGTCTGTTGCCTTTAAAGAAATCCAGTTTTTAATCTGTTTTCCCAATGATATGGTATCTTATACCACTTTAATTCCTTAAGAAAAGGGGACATTAACCTTTTTACCAATTTATGCTCCATTTTATTTTCATGCTGCTGAAAGCGTTAAAACTGTGATTACTTTTTTTTTGTATCAGCTAGAAGAGTTCTGATCAGTTCAAAACCTCCCCCTTCTAGCCTGTATTTTATTGATAAGAACAAACAAAACTTGGAAGGGACAGATGAGCTAATCTACAGTTTGGAGATGCAGGAGAGAGTTCTATTGTATCACTCAGAGCACACTTGGTTATGCCTCGCTGTGGCTGAAGTCACTATCTTTTTGTTTATGGATGAAATATTCAAACTCGATATGACTGCAACCAAACCACCCAGGTCAGCCGTTTTGGTAAAGGCCACTATGTTTCTTATCGTGACCCCAAGCCTATTCAGCTAACGTTTGCCCGTAGGTGATGATGTTTATTTTACTCTGGAGAAGCAGCAAAGCAGACAGATGTTNTTATGGATGAAATATTCAAACTTGATATGACTGCAACCAAACCACCCAGGTCAGCCGTTTTGGTAAAGGCCACTATGTTTCTTATTGTGACCCCAAGCCTATTCAGCTAACGTTTGCCCGTAGGTGATGATGTTTATTTTACTCTGGAGAAGCAGCAAAGCAGACAGATGTTTGTTGAAACCAAAGGTAGGCTGGGACTGTCAGCTACCCCATTTCTGAGCTAACGCAAGCCTTCTCGGAAGGGTAGGCAAAAGGATATGAGAAGAGCTCTGCCTCAGAGGGAAGGCACAGAGTGCAGGGGAAACAGCTGGAACTGGAAACAGCTGGACCTGGAGAATGCACTTGCTGCTCTGGATGCTCCCAGACAACGGGAGTTACGGGAAGTTTCCACTTTTAGGAAAGGCCTGGCCTCCGCCTACATCCTCTGTCTCTCTTCTGCCTCTCGGAGCGTTTGATGCCCTGACACCTGTGGAGCAGTTGCTGCCAGTCTAACTCTCCAGGGCTTTGGCAGAATCGGAGTAGGCAAGTAGGGCCATGGCCCCTGCGCCACCCCTCACAGACCACAGCCGTTGCCCACTTTGCCTGTAGTAGGGGACATTGGCCTAGCGTTAAGGAGGTTGTTTTATCTGAGCTTGCGTACCCAGCTGCCTGAGCCGCTTAGAAAAGCCCACCTACCATGCCCTGAGACTACCTTTTCTAAACCTCAGGTAATACTGACAAGCAATGAAATAGCACTCCCTGAGGGGAGCTGCGTGCTGAGTCCAAACCAGGCAGTGGCTGGAGATAAGTACAACTACTGCGCGATGCTCACACGGCACAGAAATTATTGTCAATAAGCTGCATAATGTTGTTTTGTAAAGAGTTCCTAGGCGAATGTAATAATTTTATACGGTGGGGGTTTTTTTTAAATATCTGAGGACAGAGGTTGACCTGGTTTGCTGGAGTCCACGTGCTTCAAGCAGAAAAGACAAGCCCCATTCACGTTAGCGTCTGACATAAAAGCTATGGGGACAGTATTTCTCCAGGTATCCCAAGATCTGAATCCTTCCTAAACAAGGAAAGCTGGGGTGGGGGGAGTGGAAGACGCTGAAGGCAGAGAAAGAGATGAGAACCTGCTGTCCACAGTAACATTTATGTATTTTAACTGTAGATCTTGGGACCTTAAAAAAAAAAGTCTCAGTTACTGATTTTAGTCCACAATGTTGAAAAATGTGTCTTGGAATCCCTGGATTCTTTTTTCATAGCATCCATTGTTTTGGCAGATGCTGGAAAGCTACATACCTTGGAGGATGTCAGCCCTAAGGCATGAAATCATTATGGCACGTGTTTAGGAACTGAGCTCTCCTTCAGATCAATGGATGTAAACTCCGAAACGACTTCAAGTCTGGCCTACGGGCTTTGATCACTTCTACAAGCAGAACTCAAGTTTCTAAATCACTTGGACGCTTGAAAATCAGACAACCTGAACTTGATTGATGGTGATGTTTTCAACTTGCTGATTCAAACAGCTACTCTAGAAGAAAAAGGAATTTCTGTTTTTCAGAAAACAGGAGGGATGAGCTTGGAGAAAAGGACCATAAAACAAATTAACACAGGGCCTCCAGGCGTTGGCTCAAAACATTTCATTCCTTTGAGATGAGATACCTTCGGGGAAACAGAAGCAGCAAAACAAATGACAAATGGAAGCCAAGGGATGCAACTGATGAAACAAGAAGAATGCTTGAAAAAAGTTAGACAGTATTTGAGGGATAGATTTTTGTTTTCTCCATCGTCCAATCCTCTATGCAGAACAAGACTTTTGACAAGTCCATCTAAGTGTTCATACTGGAAATAATTCTTCTTTATTTTTTCTTTTTTTTTTTTACAGGACCGTATTAGATTGGGATGTCGTCACCGTGTGGAAGCAGTGCATTACAGAACGAGGAATGCCCTGTAAGCCTTGATACCATCGCGATTTGCTGCTCTAGTCCTGCTTACCAATACTTACTTTCAGTGAGAAGTAGGGAATATAAACACTTGGATCTACTGGCCGTGCAAGATTCTGAAATCTTCACAGGCTGTATAGGAGAGACAACAGAAACACCAAATCTCTGACCGGACCTTTCTTGAGGAGCAAGCTGACACGGCCGTCAACATGAAGGGCACAGAAGTGGCGCTGGTATACCCAGCTGTGAGGGACAGAAGCCCAACTCAGAGCTGAATCCAGAAACCCAGAGACAACATACTCAAACGGCTCATCTTGAAAGTAAACTAAGTCCCTGCAGCCGCTCCACAGCACTAGGAAGCCTTGCTTCGCTGGTGATGGAGAACGCTTTTTTCTACGCCATCTCCACATAGAAGCAGGCAAATGAAAACCGCCTTTGCCCTGCCCAGGCCTGCAGCCATCGAGGCACCAAATACAGTGCTGCTAAGCTATCTGCCACAGTGCCCTGGGCTCAGAGAGGACTGACAGTCCGATCGATTCTTGCATCCTCTATTAGAGCATCAAGTCTTCATACTGAGGGAGGAAAAGGCACAGGCCTAATCTTAGACTGGGCGGCAGGTGGGATGGGCAGTTAACAGCTAACCCTCATCCAAGGAGGAAGTATCGGGTGACAATACTGTGAGTCACCTACAAAACATGTAGAACACGGCCTCAAAAAAAAAATTATCCAAAAAACACCCTACAGGGAGTCTGAGAGTACGAAGAGTTTGGGGAAGCATGTCTTTATTCAGATTGACTAATAAATAAATTTCTTAAGTAACGCATTTAGCTAGCATAAGTCTCCTGTGTTGGTTATGTCATCTCTTACCGCCTCTATAACTCATTAACTTGCAGCTTATCTCCGCAACCCTTCCTGTGCCCCTAATGCCAGGCAGTGTGTTCTCCCACAATATTCACCGGGCTGAGCGCGATGTGCCAGGCACGGCTGAACTGGAGAAACAAAGCGGTCCTGGGCTGCGTCAGGGCTCTGTAACGCCCATCACCCCCCTCCTTAGAGGAGTCCCACCGGCATGAAACCTTTTACCAGCACCTCAAGGCTCAGCCTCCCTAACTGGCGACCCCGTACCGAAGCCTCACGTCTTGAAGCAGAAGACGCTTGGCTGCTGCAGCACAATTAGGCAAGCGAGGAGTAAAACCAAAGCTCAGAGTCTAAACATGGAACAGAAAAAACAAACCTGCATCACTGCCCCTCTGCCTCCCAGCTACAAACACATTAATTCGCTGCAATGCCTTCAGTCAAAGGTTCGTGTCTGGTATAAATCAGCACTGCTCTCTCGTGTCAGCAGAGCTTCGCTGTGCTGCAGCACTCAGCCCAGCAGATGAGACACTTCCCGAGCACTTCGTGAACTAGCGGCACAGCAAAAGAATTTTTAAAAATACTTCTCTTTGTAGCTAGTCTGATAAATCCTGACCCACTCACAACCCAGTTTGTTCAAGAGCTCCCAAAAGCAACTCTGTTGCTGCGACCACCCCTACCACCCACTTCCCAACGTGGGTGGGAAAGCCGACCCCAGGGGAAGCACCGCTGTTCTGCCGTCCTCCACACTCACGACGCACCCCAGCAAGCAGGTCTCATCACAACATCAGTTCCGCATCCTTGATCGCGGAGAACTGTGCGGCCCTTCAAACTGACAAGGTCTTTCCCTAATTCTGGCAATTGAGAGGGAAACAATAGAGAGGCAGACACCCGTTCTTCAACTTACATTAATAGTTCCAGATAATAGGCTCTGTTTTGCTGAAGCAGAAGCCAAGAAACTGTTGCAACAGGTCACAACTCAGTGGTCCTTCCCCTGCTCTGGTAGGAATGGATGGAAAACACCACCGGGGCCTGGCTGCAATTCCAGTGAGGATTTGTGCCAAAGGAACAAGTGTCTCTGTCTCAGACCACGCAAGATTGTATGCTGTCTTTTTGATTTTTAAGGGGGATACTGGGAAGAACAGGGAAACGGAAAGACAGGTAACAGGAAGAAATAAGCACGACCCACAACTACTCTATGAAGATGGAGCTGCACAGAATTCAAGAGGGCTTTTTTTTTCCTCTGGATTTTTTTAAACCCCTTGAGGATTTGTTCCATTATATTCAGACTATTTTCCAGAAAACATTTCAATATTAAACCAAGTATTGCTGTGCTTATGCCTTCATTTGCAAATAAAATCAGAGCTACCCTAAATCATAGAAGGAAGCTGTGATTCACGGCTGCACTATTCAAATCACTTTTTGGTTATGAAATGCTGATCACCAAGCTTAGATTAGTTCTGATGGGAGCTGTTGATATTCTATTGCCATTTCTTCCACACACTGCCTTTGTTTCAGAGACATCTGACAGGATATTAATGTTTAGTTATGCAAAGCGTGCCCTTATTTCCAATTTTAATTATTAGAGCCACTGATTTCTTCAATGACCTCTCAAAGCAAAGTTAGAGAAAGATATTCACAGGAAGGCAAGTAAAACGTGCGAGATTTGTTTCATTGAAAGTTAATCTCTTTGCCCCCGTGAGTTTAAATACAGACAAAACGTGCTATTCGCTTTTAAAGCAAGGAGTTAAATATTGTAGAACTTGAAAGCTGTGGCTATATTATACCCTCTGGAGACATTTAACTTTGCATTTATGGCTCTGCTGCTAAGGTTCTCTGGTTCCCTTTCTCTCCAGCCGCCTGAAGAGCCTCCGGTTGCTATTAGTGGTATAGGGTCCAATAGGTGAAGAAGCTAATTCCACCTCAGAGACCACTGCTTCAGCGCTTCAACGTCCACGCCATCTGGCTAAATGCAACGTTGCTACCAAAACTGGACTAAAGTATACCAAGTGTTCCCCTTCACTCAGACACTTCAAGGGAGATTTGCCTTATTCAGATATACCATATATGTTTCTGAGCGCTCCAGGTGCTGTTCAGTCAGTTCTAGCAGCAATTCCTTCCAAAACGATTACACACATAAACCAGCCAAGTGTTAAGTACCCAGACTGGTCCTATGAAAGAGGTGATATTAGGTGGGGTGACAGGGACCTTAGGGGTTTGGGTTGTTTGGGGCGTTTTCTGCACACCTATCTTTTGTCTGTCCTTGAAGCGAGGCAGGAGAAGTAAAATTCACCGAAAATGAAGATCATGTATTTGAAAAGTTCATTAGCAACAGCTAGATCCCAGTCTTTCAATTGCTTTCTCCCCCGCCCCAAAAGCTCAGTGGCTTCCTGATCCAAATATCTGGGTCTGCACTCAAGGCTGTGTCCTGGCTGCGGGGCAGACGCAGGTTCAGCTGCCCCTTCCCCACACACCAAATATTCCGTTTCAGTCTTTAAAAGTCTGTCACGGTTTGAAGGTGGCAGAAATAATCACTCCATGCTCACGTTTCATGGGTCCCCATCCAAACTCTACGGGGCATACTGCTGTGGATTGATTCCAATGGCCCGACACAATGATGTTACATGAACAAAAAACCCCCTAACGTCTGGCTTCATTCTAAAAGAGCACACATGGGAAAGTAAACCTAAGTAAGCCAGGTGCTGTTAACTCCACAGCTACGATAAACTGCAGCAAAGGGGATGATTTAATAACCAAAGCAGCAGAAGATGAGAAATCTTCTCCCATCTACTCCTTCGGTGTCATACGCAGGAGAGTGCCAAGGCCACAGTACCCCGAAAAGGACTGGGAAAAGAGATGAGTGGAGCCCACACCACGGGAAGAAGTTTTCGTCTGCTTCGTGATCTCTCTTCACAGCGACTCAGGAGTTAACCAATGGCAGGCGCCTGCACCTTTTATTTGCCTTGGATTTGCACCAAGTTTGAGTCATCACGTTCAAACAGGAGAAAAAAAAAAAAACAACAAAAAACCCGAGCTTCATATTCCAAAAAGGGCATTCCCATACCAGGACACGTTTAAGTTCTTACCAGGGAAAGGAGTCTTTTCTAATTAAGGTGGGTACATGCCCACCTCCTCCTCCGAAGGAAAACCAAGACCCGTTCAGAGCACTAAATAATCACAAACACAGTTTAGACGCATCGGTGTCCAAATAAGACAGAACCTCTAGATACAGTATGTCATATCTGCCCCTACAGAAAGATTTAGCTTTTCTGTAGCTCCATTAAACTCATCCTGTAGGTGGGACTGAGGGCTTTTATAGTAGCAAACTATCAAAGGAATGTAAGGAATGCAGGGTGTAAACAGATTAGATCTTTTCCCCCTCTTATAGAAAGTCCTAGATTTTTTTCCCTTTCCTCTGAAGCTTTAGAAATTTAAATGAAACACTGAAGCATGCACGTTACTCAAGTGCACCCTGTCCCCAGTCCAGGATCCAAAGCCAACAATTCACAGGTTTTTCCTGTTTAATCAGGGGTTGTGCAGGAACTTAACCAAGCTTTGGAACCGGATCCACTGGCAGTTTGGGTTGAACTGGAAAAAAAAAAAAAATGACCTAAAGCACATTAACCCCTCGCTTTGCTATTTCAGCCTTATTGAAGTGTTTACCCTACAATTACCAGTGACACCCACTGGTCGTGTCTCCACTGACTGGATTTACTATCCTAATGGTGCAGAGTTTGCTGTACTGAATAAATAACAAGAGACCAAGGGCCGGGCTTGCATCTAGAGTCAGTTTGGACAATTCTAGGAACCTTTCTCAGCAGAAGCTAAATCAGCTGACTTCTCGCCTCAGTTACATGAACTATTTCACTCACGATTCAAATAACAGCCCTGTGAAAGCTAATGCACTAGCAGAAAAGGGCTAGATAAATCACTGAAGAATTATTTACCCATCCTCTCTTTCCTGTCTGTACTGGACTCCTTCCACTGCTGGACTGGAGATTCACATTCAGATGTCTCACTGGCTTTCCCAAATCAGTACTGCCAAAGGTTTGGCTCTTTACATGTGATATGTGGGGTTTGTTTTCTCATTTTTATACTGCAATTCTAAACCTACGTTCACACGTAGAGCCAGTCAGCCTTTTGCCAAGATGGCTACGTCAGTCACGGAGAGACCAAGGGCTACCGCATGATAATAAACACGTGTAAGGTATATACCTCAGATTCAGAGATGTACTTGAAGTTCAGCAGGAGAAAGCAGAACTGCTTTAGACCGGGAGCACAGTCCTTCCACAGAGCTCGATTAAGACACAGGAAGAAGATCGCGGATAAGTTAAATGCAAGAACCGAGGCAGACAGCTGTATCTGCAGGTGAGAGTTAAGGACAGCGGAAGTAACGCAATGGAGATATACTGGTAAACCTGTAGCTAGGTGGAAAACTGGAAGTTAAGTTTCTTAGCTAACCGAACATTTGGATCAACTTGAGACTGACTACAGCATCCTTCGTATGAGCAACGCTGCAGGAGCTGAAGCAGGCAGCCAGCGAGTAAGTCTGACACCATTAACTCACCTGAAAGCTTAGCCCACTAAAAGATCATTAGCGCATACATTCAAAGCAAAGCAATTGCCTGGAAAAATCAAGTATGTACCTAATGAGTTAGAATATTAACAGAAATCTACGGAATTATAACGGTAGTAAAATCAAAGGTTCCATCTGAAGAACCTCATTATCATAACTTTTGAACGGCGTTCATGTTGCTCTTTTGCACATTCAATAGCACTTGACATTAAGGAGTGAATAAGTATTAATTAACATTCCATCCTAATCAGGGCAAGAAGGCTAGTACTGTGCTGTCTTCATAGGCAATCTTTAAAGGAAACTACGAATTGCGTGAAACTCTAAAAGGGGAAGGATTTCAAGTATACACCCTGGTAGAAGAGCCTGGAAATAGATAAAGAATAGCCTGAAACCTTTCTTTGCTTTTCTTCTTTCTGTGCACAGTTGGGGGTGAACTTTGAGCCCTCTGAAATATCATTTAATTGGGAGGGACTGAGTAGATACTTCATGTCTTCAGTTCTGATTCGAGGAAGTTTTTTAGCTAAGGATTCTTGAAAGCCTGCATAAATTTCCCTCAGGTACCTGTTTATATATCCTGCTCACATCTTTATAAGAGGGCAGTTGCACATGGGGTCTTGATCTCTATTCTTAACATGAGCACCCCACTTAAGAAATAATACGGTCTAGGGTTCCTCAGCTCCCCAATAAAACTATTGTTTTAAGTGAGAATCGGGGTAGAAATTCCTATCAGTACTGCCAACATGCACTAGGAAACCAGACCAAAAAAAAAAAAAAGATCTTGTTAGACACTCCCTCACCCTTCTTCTCCAGTGAAGAATTCAACAGAGAACTCCAGAGCGGAAGCTTCTGTGAGGTTGTTGAGCTTTGCCGTCTTCCTGGGAGTTTTGCAGCACATACTTTATTCCGCTGCTAAGTTCAGCAAATGCTTATCACCTTCAGGAGGTTAAAGGGCCATTTTCTCAAGAGCCAAAGCCTCGTTTGTTTTAGACTACTGGATTTGCTGTTAAAATCTGATGAAAATTGAAGTTGGAAGAAAAGATACTGGAGCAAGAGAACAAAAAGGTTGAAAATACCCGTGATCACTGGAGCTAGTTCTCACACATCTCAGTCTTTCTAACCACTTGGCAGCCTGGCGGAGAGATTCAGAAGCTGACCAAAGCAAAGAATACAGCCTTCCACACCAGACTCTTTCCCCATGGCCTGTAGAACCTCACTCCATACATGGACTAACTGGGAAAAATGCTTTTATTTCCCTGTTAGAGCTATTAAAAAAAAAAAAAATTACGTACTTTACCCGGAGACTTGAGCCAAGTCTGATTTCTGCATATGCTGATGAGAACAGACATTTGAGAGAGAATCCCTACCTCCATGATGGGTTGCAGGGAATCAATAAAGTGCTTCAACTATTTTGTTTTCTTGAATTTCTGTTCCTTACTAACATGCAGAACAAGCATATCTGGTTCAAAGCAGACTGACAGGAGGCAAAGCAATTGTTTGGGCGCTATTCAACACCATCAGACCTCGTAACAAACCTACGGTGTGTTTTCATTAATGAGGTTTCAGTCCTTTCAGCAAAGGCTGCATTAAAAAGCAGTCCCAAAGGTAGAAGATATAGAAGGATTAATTACATGATGCAATCTTTGCCTAACTCAGTCCTGCTATTAGGTCCAGCTCTAGAAATAGGCACTGAGGTAGGGAAAGGATGCCTTTAGAACATTTATTTGCCCAGTTACCTAAATGCAAACAACTGTAAGGTTCATGTGAGTCACTACAATCTATCAAAAGGGCTAGTCCCACCAGGATAACGCAAGAGTGACCTGAATCCAGCAACCTCAGACTGAGGGTGCAGAGCTATACCATCAGGAAGAAGAAACGAAGCCAGCTAACGCTCTGGACTGCACATCCCTAGCACGAATCACCAGAGATTCCTATCAGTGGTTACCACAGTCAATCCCTTCTCCCCAGCTCTGCTTCTCTTACAGCAGACCCAGATTTACATGACAAGCGTGAAATCAAAGCATCCCGCAATTTACAGAACTTGAAAACTAGGAGTGACTTACTGCAATGAACTATTCCATTAACATAGCACCACACTCGGGCTGCTCGAAGGGCAGACCAATAGATACAAAATGGAGAACTTTAATGCCATCAACATTTCCTGGAAAAAGCAAGTTATGCCCAACCGGCAGCCCATGCAAGCTGTTAATTCCACAAAAGCTATGTGCACACTTAATTTCATACTGGCCTGTTTGAGAAACAGAGAAAACGTACAATATCCATGTTATTTAAATATTGCTGTATTCCAGGTCCTACATTAATCGCAAACTGCGTCCTCTTACATCTCACTACATTTAAGAAGCAAAAATGTCCTTACACCTCATTCTTCATTACATTACTCGAGCTCGTAGAACCAAAGACGATTTAAACTTCTTTGGTGCAGATCAGAGTTATTCTGTATGCTGTTGCAATACTTTACAAAACAGGCATTTCTGAGACGGTAAGTGTTTCTCAGTGGAACTTCTAAAGCTTCTCTGTCCAGGCATCCACTTTCGTTTTGATTTCTCGTTACTTTGGTTTATGATTAGATTAATCTTACGGCAAGTTTCCCACCGCTGTCTCTCACAACATATATTCTCCCTTTTCTTTTCACAGAGCATCTGTCACTCACGTGTTCCACGGAATGGACGAACATCAGCTTAAAATATCACAAATAATGCCCTTTCCAGCTGTCGTTCACGTGTTCCGAAGCCTTCTTTCTTCCTGCTGGGGGACGCTTCCCAAAAGCGGAGATTAAAATATGACCCGGGCATAAGAGGGAACGCATAGTAATGTTTTTCCTTGGGAAGGCAGAAACTGCTGGTTAAGGTTTTAATGGGTAGCTGTAAGAAGTAATTAAAAGCAGAGGGTCTATGAAATATCCCAATTTACACGTGTGCACAGAAGGAAGAGAGAGTTCTCAGGTTGCTAAATCTCTAGGACCTGGCCAACGAGCTGCTCAGCTCAGCGCACATCACAGAACTACGTGGGTTTGCAGCGGCCAAGAAGCTGTTACAAACGTTCGACCTGCTTTAGGCACAAAGAGGCAAGCCCCTGCACTCCAAAAAAAGAGCCCCACAGCAGAATTTCAATAATAAATATCGAAAGGTGAAAAACTTTGTAGGTTGCAAACATTCAAAGAAGAAGCATGCCGGTTTGCTTTGTAAGGAAGAAGTACTACTTACGGGGCAACTACCGGCGCTTCCTGCACACCTAGTGTAGAGTCAGGCCAGCGTCAGGTTCCACACCAACGCTGCTGACTCGGAGCAGACGCGCATGCCCTGCTGTTGCCTGGCCACTGGGAAACATGAACTACACCAGTGAGTTATCAACCAGGGTGGAGGAATGCCTGACAGACAGAAGACTGGGTTTTTAAGGCAGTTTCCTTACATTTCAACCTCCTCAAGTTTTCCTTTAACCCCTGAAGGACAAGCAGCAGCAACCTCTTTCTATACACTGCCGCCACAGCGCAAGACTGCTTAGGATGTTTTGTAGGACATCAGGCCTCTCCCATGGCCCCTTGGCTTGCCAACAGCTGGTAGTGTTTGCACCAAGAGTCATTTCTGACCTATGGATTGTGCTCCGGCGAGTAGCTGATGATCAGAAGATCCTGTCCTTGACTCCAGGTTTGCTGTCTATGCTGTAGTCTCAGATGCTGGCCTTCATCGGCCCATGGACTGTTTCTGTTACCTTTAAACTTAGAACCAGCTTATTTTGGTGTTATTGTTACACTCTTTTGGATTCTTAACTGTGGGAAGAAGCTACCGCTATTTTCGCAGGCACACAAGAAATTTGATCTTTAAGAGACACCCGGCAAACCCAACACATTAACTCCGTTTTTCTAAGTGGAAGATGCTGGCCTGCGACGTGATGCCACCAGCCTGGAGTGTCAACAAGAGTCAGTGCTACGTTATTCATTTTATCGGTGAAAAAAAAAAAAAAATTTGCTTTTAACGTACCATTTGGCTTCCCCAGTAGGATTATCAATCAGGAACCCTGACCTGAATTCCAGCAGAAAACTATGAGCCCAGGAGGCAACTTGCAGGCTCAGTAGTGTTTTGTGGGCCACCTGAGGTTTTTGTTCCCCCTCAGATCCTACTTTTAGGTGTCCGTCAAGCACCCAGGTGGGTGCACAAAGTCGGTAGAAAGACTCTCACTGAACTCCGTGGACATTAACTGAGGCTGAGGCTGCATTAGGCTCAGTGTGGATGTATCTGCAACATGAACAAGATTTTCTATTTTTATCCTAATGTTGATGCAAGAGGCTGCGCTGAGGTTCCATTCACTATCAGCATATATTGATTTTGATATTATTCTTATATCAGTATATGAAATAATCTTGTTACATAAGATAGTATAAGACAGTATAAACGTTATATAAGACAGTATAACGTGGATTTTGGTCTGAGCTACACAAGCATTTCCAAAACCACCGCCGAGTCTCACCATACCCTTGTAGAACACGCAGTGTTACGATACAGATTACAGCACCACAGCAAGCATCCCAGTGGACCAGGAGGTGTGTTCGCCCGAACACAGCGAGGGAAAACAGATTCCTGCCTACATTAGCCAGTTGCAACAGACCTGGAGACATACAGCTTCCAAGGCACATAGCACAAAAAAGAAAGTCAGGTTATATTGCCCCTTGGATCTGGAAAATGATCCCAAATTCTGCTTCTCAGTAACAAGAAAGCAAAAAGATCTGTCTTGGGCATTCCCTAGACATGCCAAGGGATGTCAAAAGACGCGTCCCTGCGTACCCCCATGCCCCCAGACCACTTGCTCAGCAAGGTCAGAAAGGTCCCAAGCGGGATTTCTTCCAGAAAACCTTTTGCCATTCTTTTGAATTGTGTTCTCATTTTACCACTCACTGCCCTATAAATCATTAGCAATAATTATCCTTTTCACCAGAGCCAAAATGAAAACAAAACACTTTTTTGTTAGAAAAGAGATGATAGATATTAAAATCCCAATCCAGATCCCAGAGAAGTGGGTCAGAACTTTTGTGTTGCCCTCTATGGGCTTTGGATCCACCGTGATTTTTGAAATTTTTACTGCATATAGCCTATATATTTTACGTACAGCCTAGAATCCTAGAGGACGATTTCATCTAAAGAGTTGAAAGCTTCAGTAGTCCAAAGGGAAGTGTTGTCCCCTGCAACTGGATCTGGCCCTGTACATTCAAGCAAGGATCCCTGACGTCACGGTGCAGACAGAACCGCTGACGCTGCTCTCATTACTCCCACCCCAGTTCAGCTGAAGGCCACGGCACTAAAACGAAAGGTCATGACACCTGAGGGCAGGTTGTGCCACCACCTGCCCAGAAATGGCGTGAAGAGACCCAGAAGCAGAAGAGCGTATAGGAAAGGATGGAAATGGAGAAAGTCCTGCAAGTGCAGCACATCATTTTTATATGTTGTCATTTTCAAAATAAATACATGCAGTCATTAGGAATAAGCAAACACTTCCTTAAAAGCCCTAGCTCCTTCGACATTGCGATTTGCTTCCACAGTGTCTGTGCCCCTCTCCTGTTGCGGAACAACGGGAAGCCGTCGCGCGCAAGTTTCCCTGCTAGAGCGCAAAGAAAACTCACCGCGATAGGAAGGGTGCTTATCACCGTATCTAATAAAGGCCAGAAAATGTTTTAGAGGTACGCACAGATTCCCAAAAGGAGGGGACAGACGCTTGGTCTTTTGAAGATTTCTGCCTGAAATAAATGGCAACTATCCCGAGAGTGCTCTCCAGGGCAAGCTGAAGTGACCTTAGGGATTGCTTTGTTTTTTCAAGTTGCGCCGAATGCTCGGCACCACGTCAGTGGGGGCTGCAAATTATTGTTGCTATGTTCTTTTCTATAATTGTATTTCAAGCCCCAAACCACATTTGTCGCCTGCATGCTGCTATAGGATTAACCTGAATTTGCAATTTACAATAGCTAGTTTTGCTAGGATTTCAGTATCTTTTTCAAAAAAAACAAAAAAAATTTCCCTTCCGTGCGGCTCTTGGACATTCATATAAATGTATCCCATAAAATCAGAAAACAGCACCTATTTACTTCATTTTCAGACAGCAAGCTGGAAATACTCCTACAGCTTAACCTTTGCGTGCATTTTACCTCTGCCTGAAAACTGTACCCCTCTATCCAGCCACTTTTTTTTTTTTTCTAGCTATCCACTCAGAAAGAACACGGATTTTTGTATTAGGACTCCTTTGTTGAAAGATTCGCTGCATACCTCTTTCCACAAAACCTACACAGCAATGTAAATCTCCTGACTTTGCTGCTAACGCTTGTACAACAAATCTAGGACCCCTCTGAATAGGAAATGGGTTTCACAGGCTTACTGGTGATTACAGTAATAAGCCAACAATGGAAGTTCACATCCCCAAGTAAATATCCAAGACATGATTACAAACAATATCAATCACTACAGACGCCTGTGTTTAAAAAAAAAAATATTAGAAAGTAAGAGTTTTATCTTTCTCTTCCACGGGTAAGTTTCCCTCCTGCTTCTCAAGCAACCACACCAGAGGCTGAGCATTTTCAGAAATCATCAGAAAGCTACGAAGTAACTTGCATGTAGCTCTTTTAATTAAAAAGCCAGCAGCAAGAATCACCTCGCTACTGATTAGTCTCAAGAAGTCACCTTGGACCAGAGAACCGTTGCCATTCAGCCTTATTTCATTTGACCCCAGTGCCTCAAAATTCAGTAATTTTTACCCTTTTGTTCCTAAACCACTTCCACGACTGCTCCAAAACATTGCAAAGCACAATCACAACCGTCCCTCAAGAAAATTCTGCATTAAGAGAAGATAAAGTCTAACCACTTACTTGTTCTCTCCAGTCGTTGTCATGTAAATGAGAAGAAAAAAACAACACCAAAACAACATCATCTGGCTTCATTTGGCGTTGTTCGCATTAAGGAAAAAAGTCAAGTCAAATACCAACTCTAAGTCCACGCAGTAGCTTATTAAGCAAAGGAAAAACAAGGTGGAAGATGAACACCCCGATGGAATCTCGGAACCGTAGATTTATTCCACCAAGTGCTTTACAGTGTCTGTTATCTCAGCCTTGGCTAAGTGAGAGAATGCTGGTGAAAATCTTTGCCTGGTACAGTACAGAGCCTCTGTTTCACAGGCCAGGAATTTTACATTGAATAATTTTTAACTTCAGCTCTGGGAGGAAAAACAGGGTCTCATACACTCTGTCTGCTTGATTAGGTTTTATTTATTTATTTAATGGCAAGAGAACTCCTAATTGGGGGAGTGGGGGGGAACACACGCACTATCCCTTCCAGCCGCTACCCTGAGGTGGAGGGAACGAGGGGAAGAGGTTAGCACAAAGAAGATGAACTTGTCTGGGAAAATTAAGAGATAACCACACAGCTTAGAGACTGTGTCTTTCAACAACTGCAGATTATGCGATTTCCATCTCTCTTTTTTTTGAATAGAAATCATTTTCCTGATCTGGGGCAAACAACCTAATCCACTCAGCACTGCTAAAACAACAGTAGTTAGCAATTCTAATCAACTATATTGTTATTTGTATTATGTTACCTCTGTAGAGGGCCAGCTGAAATTCAGGCCTCACTGAGCTAGGCACATTACCAACACAAACTAGGAGAGTCTACCTTAAGTCACTAAATAAATATGCAAAAATCTAGGACAAGAAACAAAAGAACGAGTCACCTCAGCTGCGTGAAGAGGTTATATATCAAACAAGCGGGAGAGCTGGGAATAGACCTCATCTCCTGAACTGCACCCAGACATTGAAAAGCTCAGATTTTCAAACGGACTGATGTTCCAATGACTTTGCGTAACGTGAATTATTCAAGCCTCCTTCCACGTGGCAACGTGGGCCAGGAAATTGAGAAAGAGGTACAGCAAACTGCATCGTCCAGTATGACAGCACCAAGAAACCACTGAAGCCCAGGCCCATGCCCATTCCACTGACTCGCGGTATTTCCAAGCAATGGTTTTGTCCTTCCAGGGTGATGAAGCTCTCCGCGAGCAATCACACCCCAATCCAATGCCCAAGTAGAACAGAACAGATTACTTCAAGGCTTTAAGAATCTATTTCATTATCCCCATTTTTGGCCTCAAGTACATTTTACCATCCTTCTGGGAAGAAATGCCTATTCTCACAACAAAGCCCAATAAAGAAACCACCTCCTCTCCTGCAGGTAGAAGCACATGCAGACACACTAAACCACAAACCTGGCAATGCCAACCGAGCCCCGTTGCAAATACCTCTGTCCTTTCACAAGGCACTATGTTATTATTGCGTACGTCATTGTTGTGTGCAGGTTGGATGGCGTTTCTTCAATACAGCAGCTGCCCATTTCCACACTGAAAGCTGTGGAGTTAGTAATATAGCTGCTGAGCACCTCCACAATTAAAGCTTCATTAAAACAGACATTTAAAATTGCTGTCTCTGTTGATTACACGGTGTTAGACCAGACAAATCAGTTGAATAAAGCCTCCAAGTTGGTCAGGAAGAAGCAAAATTCCCTGTTTGGTTCCCATCTTACTCTCTGCACTGAGCACAGAGAACGTGCAATTCGGTAAGTTGGACTGGAAATACAGCTTAGCCAGATCTATTTCAAAGAGGAAAACATTCTCTTAAAACAAATTGTCAATGCTCTTAACTCAATGTTTCTGTAGACCCATTGCCACAGACAGCATTTATTGCACAACACGCTTAAGCAAACGCCTGTCTGGGATGTACAAAGAGGTATGCATGCAGTTATAGTACAGACTGATGGGACTCACCACTTAACTGCACCAAAAGCATAAAAGCAAGAACGGGGATGACAAAAAAGTGGCCCCTTCCGGGTGCATGATGCAGGGGTTCTGGAAAGGGAATCGCTGGGAACAGGATGTGCGGCAGACGACAACGCAACTTCCAGATCTTGTGTTGCAGGAGGCGGGGAAGGGGCTTGCTTTTAAACTCAGGTATGGACTTACTCTGTCTAATGAACAACAAAATGGCTTACTCAGTGGTAACAGGTAGCATAATATAAGAGTCTCAAATACTTCAGAAGACTCTATCCAGCCCAAGAAGAGGCTGGAACCATTATTTTTAAAGCACTCAGCACCACAGTTACAGATAAATAACATATAGATACAGGATTTGACCAAAGCACAAATAAAATAGAAGCGTCCAGAGAAATAAATAATTTTCATCTCAAATACAGCATTAGCAGAAGCATCAAAACTTGAGCCTATAGAGAGGTTTCATCCGTTTTAAAAGTCCTTTTATATTAGTTTTGAAGTGTGACTTCAAAGGCATTCTCGCATGCAAGTACAGGCAAACGTTCGGTTAGGCTCAATGAAAACTGCAAAGATTTGCCGTTTAAATCCGAAAACAATAAACTTCCCCAAATTCAACTTCCTGATAGCCATTAAAATTTGCATCAACTGAAAATAAAGGCCTGCTGGGGAAGGGCTGAAAGACCGGCTGGCCTGTTTTTCAGGTAGACAAACAGCCGCATGAATAACAACGTACATTAGCTGAAAGCACTGAAACAAAAACCCTGCAAAACATCCGTGACTGACGCTGCTGAATGTAAACCTACTCACGCCCATCTCTGGACAACCCCGTAACACGTACACAGGTGTTTCTTAAACAGATGCTGCCCAGAGCAATTGGAAACTATCACTAAGCAACGTCCATCAGTGAGTTCAAAGTCACAGCTCCCTTCCCCACCCACACAGTTGATGAAGGACAAACACCTCGTGTTTCTTTTATGGATACAGAAGGCACGGAGGTATTTAAAATCATGCTTACAGGATTAATTACAGGAGCTTAACTTTCCCGATATGTACATCCCAAGGTAGGGCTACTTTGTGCAGCACCAGCAGACAGGGGGTCTTCGCGCTGGAAAAAGCCGCTAAGGAACATTTGTAAAAACCATTTTCCACCTTTCTATCCGTCGCAGAGTAGAAGGTACAGCCAGAGTGGTTTGTCCTCCAGGGATACCCAGCCACCATGTTCTCCTGCAGTTAGCCATTAGAGCAGTCCTAAAGCCGCTCAAGATTACAGTGGGGAACAAACGGGTCCGGCATGGATTATCTTGGGGGTTGGACTAGATGATCTCTAGAGGTCCCTTCCAACCCCTACCATTCTATGATTCTATGATCTTTGTCTGTAGATCGGTCACGTTGAGCACAGTTCCCATTCACCACTAGGTTCGTATAGCTTGCACCAGATGATAGTTTATTTGTGCTGTCTCAGTTACTCCCTTCATCTTAAACGCATTCGTGTGCTAATCAAGCAGAAGTACCTAACAGCCATCAGCTCAGGTCTTCAGCAGGCTGAATCACAGGCAGCCAATAGCCTGGCTATTGTATACAAGGAAGGCACCCTGGTAGGGGTTTTTTTGAGAAAAGAAAAAAACCCCTCCTAATTTCTCGTAAAATTAGCGCTTAGAATTTACAATAACCTCGTGCAATTCAAGAACTGATTGACGTGGAAGGAAAACAGCAATGTCTTCCTTTCTCAAACGCATGCAAAAGCCTCCCGTGTACCTCAAAAAAAAAAAAATCTTTCCCCAGCAAACCCCATGTCACAAGAAAAACTCGGACCTGTATTTATACAACACTATCCCTTCCAAAGCAAACAGACACCATCAAACTGCAGCAGGCATTTCATATTGAGATGCATCAATAAAATGTGATTTATAGCAATGTCACAGGAACGTTTTGTACTTATCAAGCTCAAGATAAGATAGGAGGCATTGAGAAAGGCTCATTAAAGCACAGTCTGGCAGTCAGCATATTAACGAACTTGCTTTTCAAAGCTTATTAGCAAAGAGGCAACCGGTATACATGAACAGCTTGCAGGAGTAGGTGTGTGTTGAGAGGGGAGGATTAACCTGCTGGTGATGATTATATGAAAATTCTGGTTGCAACACAACTTCTGTGTTCAGAAAGTCCACTTATTTTATGATCCTGAAATATTCAAAAGCTCCCATGAGCTCACCATGCTCCTCCCATCCATACCCATTTCTAGTTCAAGGTTTAATCAGAGTATTTCAGAGACTAAGTTGTTGCTTTTTTTTTTTTTCCCCCCTCCTACAGGAGTGCCCTGAAGTAGTTCTTGTATTTTTCAGGAGTGCACAAACACAATGCAGGAACAGCACCAAAATTAACCGCCTATGTTTAGTCTCCTGCAGTCTTTGGATAAGGTAGGAGCGGGACTAAATCACCAGCTGAAAGCCACCTGGCGGATGGGGAACTGGTGTGTGCTGGGAGTTCCTGCTGTTGGGGCACCCAGATGGGACGGAACAGTGCCGAGGGGCAGGTCTGACGCCACCAAGAGAAGGAAGGGACTCTTGTGGCTGCAGTCCACGTGGGGTCCTTCGTTTCTTATTCCAACAACAGTTAATGCTGCAAGCCAAAAATTAACCTCTCTGGAAAAAAACCCCAACCTTGTAGATGGACACAACGCTTCATTCCTCTTGCTAACACAATTTTTTTCTTCTTTTGGAAACTGCTACCAGTTTGTGTTTTGCCATCAAGTTTCCTGACACTCAGAAACTTGACCAAGCCAGCAACACTGACTGAATATCTCCTGGAACACGAGTTCCCCCTCGCCGTTCATCTCACCCCACTGCTTTGCTGGAAGGTCAAGGGCTTGCTGGGCCTTGGGTTTGAACACCCCCAGGTGGCCACAGCGACAGGGCGCTGCTTGCTCTGGGTCTATGGATTTGCACTGCCCAAACATCGGAGAGGGCAGAGGGATTGTGCCGTGACTGCAAAAGGAAAACTAGAAAGAGGAAAAAAAAAGGAGGAGAGGTGGATACACAGGCTTTTCGCCATAGAAAGCCTAAGGTAGGGGCGGAACCGGTGAAAGCAATAGTGTATGACAGGGAAGGTCTTTATCAGAGAAATCCAAGAGTCGTACCAACGCAGAACAGAGGGTAAAACAGTCACCAGTCTACAGACATCCCATGCACGTCAGTCTACTTCAGCAAACTGGTGACTTCTTTTTACAGCCATGTCCATTTTAACTGATAGACTGCCAGGTCTTCTTCCCACTTCAGTTACATTTTCTAGAAGAAGTGCTCATCCAGACTGACAGTTTTGTGTGCATTACAACTTAGATTCCTATGCCTCGCCAAAGACTGGTCTAAAATCCGTAGAGCCTCCTGCTGTTGAGGCATGCTAAAGACACTTGATTGTGTTGCAAACCGTGAAACGCTTGTAGCTTTAAAACCAAGGCGCAACTGCATTGCAAAATAACATCGCCACATTTATCCTAGTTGTACCTAGGGCTACGTGAAGAATCATTGTAAGCATTCAGTGAAATTAAATACAGCTACAGCAGCCAGTGGCTCTGTGTCAGCTTACCCCAGCAGCAATGTGATATTCTGCATGCATCAAAAAAATTACCAATTAACTGCTAAAAAGTTCCCCAAGATTGATGGGGAGGAGAGAGGAAGGGAAACAACAGCTCGCAACTCCCGTGCATTTCCCCGGGAGACCCATTAAAACAACGCAAACTAAAACAAACTCATGCTCTAAATCCTGCAAAGTCGGTTCCTTTTCGGTTGGCATGCTGTACCTCCCACAGAACAAATGGGCATTGCTGCGTACGTCTATGTAACACCCAGAGTTATCGACAGCTATGCGTGTAAATACCTGTCCAGCGTGAAAAATACCTGAAGAGGGAACTTACGGCTTAAAAATATATTTAATCTGTACCTGCCCAAGGATAAACAGTTCAAACTACTTTGGGTATTTAGGGAAAACAAGGCAAGCCGACGCTGAAGTTGTATGGCCTACCCGGAATTTAGAAGTGCTGTCATGGTTTCCTTTTCGTGAACAAAGGTACTTCAGAAATGCTTACAAGGACTTCCTTCACCTGCCAGCTTTCACTAGGAAAAGAACAAATACAGCCACTCATCAGTCCTGCATCCAGACCTACCACTGATCAGAAACAACACTTGTTTCACCTTCTCGAACTCCATTCCTTCTCTCCATCAGCAATCTGCGTCACAGTTAGGGATACATCCAGCATGAAGCTTGTCACATTTGAAGCCCAAAAGACTCCTGCCATGCAACTGTAAGTATAAAAACCAGACGTCTGTGTGCAGTAGTTACAGACATTTATCCAAAGAGGAAAGTAATGAGAATACTTTTGTTCTTCCAAATCTACTACATAGAGTCACACGCCTAATGTGTTTGCCCAACATTTAAAAAAAAAAAACCAAAAAACTTGCATATTCATACATCTCTCTACCAAGTTCTATTTTGTGTTCCCTCTCAAGGCTCGTTAATACCCAGGGAAACAAAAATACCTCTAAAATACATAACATCACCAAAGAAGAGAACAGCCTACGAAAGGCAATGCATTTTCTGCTGTCTGTGATGCTATTACAGTAGAGGAAACCCAAACCTGTATTTTCAGAATTATTTGACCGTCTCAGTCACTGTGCCACACCTGAAATACCCTCAAAAAGGGCTTGATACCAAGAGAACGTTAGCTATTTTGGAACATGCAGCCTTATACACTGCAGGGGCAACAGCAACCTAAAGCATTGAGCTCCGCCTACCCTGAAGCACGCAAGCCTTCAGCCTCTGAGCCCCCTCTAACGCCAGCAGGACGCCGAGTTAAATCCTTGAGGTTTGGGATGTTCACTTATACACGGCTTCACTTTCATCCCTCTGTCCTCTGACTTCTGGCCCTTCAGCCTCTTGCCTCCCTTCAGGAACCATCCTTATCATTGCCTTCCTATTTTTAAGCATGCATTAAGATAAGGCAAACAGATAAGTAACCTCTCCCACATAGATTTACTTGCATAATCTGATAATTTACTCCAATTAGAGCACAAAATACCTAAGTCTCTCCATCCTGTTTAACCCAATTTGTAAAGTAAATATTTGCCTGGTGGTAGCTCCTATTGCCAAGGGCACTGGGATGGTACACGAGAGACATCAATACACAGATCATTCTTCATTTTGCTTGAATTTGAAAGCGGTCTGCAAATGTAAAAGCACTGCAGTAGTCATCACAAGAGAAATTGAAGCATGGGAGAAGTTTACCTAAGAACACAGGGGATTTCCCCATTTGACGTGTTTGGAATCATGGCTGGGTGTCTTCTAGGAAGACTTACCCTAATGCAACTGGAAGTTAAGCAGGTATCACTAGTCCAGGGTTAGGGCTTGTTGTTTAAAAGAGACCAGACTAGCTGGTGGTTATGTTCCACTCAGATTTAGAATTTCTAGCCCTCACCACAGAGTCAAGCAGTGAGCAGAGCTGGCAGGAGGAAGAGGTTCAAGCAACCGAGTACGACAACGGGTCTTAGTGAAACTGGGTTTTGTCTTGGTTTTGGTGGAAGTTTGGTGAGATGACAAGATACGTGCAAACAGCTAGGTTCAGTACGTTAGGTGACGCAGGATGTGACCTGCTGCATCTTGGTGGGAACAGTACCAATTCTTATTTCCTAATATGCTGACCACAAGACACGTTTTACGTATGCTGCTCTTCCTCTCCTTCCCAAAATACTGACGTATCACAGAACTTTTCTGCTGTACATGCTGCCTATCAGCCTCTCACGTGTTTATCAGCTGAGGGTAAAACAACTGCAATAGAGACTACTGCTGCCAGCAGAGTTTTTACAATAAAGAACACAGAGAAACGATAGTTAAAAATATTTTACAAACACTACAGCCTTCAAATAATCCTAGACACAAATATCCTTGAGCTTTAAGTCTTTAAGTGATTTCACGTTTGGAGCAAAACCTCTGAACAAAGAAAAGACCATCTCTGATGAGATGTGCCGGTATTAAGCTCTCTGCATTCAGCTGGCCTGCCCACCTGAAAGCGTCATTAACACCAGGCCAAAGGGAAGGGAGCTGGCCTTAACGTATGACTTTTCCCCACTGGTTTTCAATACTTGCTTGCACATTTGTTCTCCAGAGCAAAGCACAGACAATAATACTTCTTGATTTGGAATTCTTGACTGCCCACTTCTCATAACAGCAACAGTCACGGCACTAAAACATATTTTTTGAGCATATTGTGTCACGTAATGCACAGAAGTAGAGGGAACCAGAGAAGAAATGCTTGAGCGTTCTTATTCAACACACTGTTGAATTAAATCATGCAAGTTTAAATAACTGTTGCTTTCCAAAACCAGTTAGTTCGCATGAAAGCGTTGACGATAGCAAACAAACAAGTTAACTAAAGTATCAAAGAATCATCTTTCATTATAAGTGAGATGGGCTGAGTAGATATGAAAGCTAAAAGAGTAGGCTTCGTTCTTCCTATGACCATAAACGACCTCGGTACGTTAGCTTAGCGCGTCAGCATATTCACGTGAACTTGTTGGCAAAGGCTTTCTTCCCAGTATGCGCTCACCAAAACCCTTCGCTTCATCGGCTTATGAAGGACAGGAAGAATACCTTTTCCCATCACGGCCATTTTTAAAGATGTTGCTTCTTCAAAGGAAACAACGCATAGGTGAACTTGTTTAAGTGAAAGGCGCTTCAGCGGCCACAACCGTCCATGACGGCGCAATTCTTGGGCCAGAATGAGAATGCTAGTGCTCCATAAATGAGAAAAGGGAATAGCTACCTGAAGGCTCTGCTCGTCCAGGAACTTTGCGGGACCTTTTGCTTCCAGGTTGTTCTGGCAGGAGATGGTACAGTTGCTAAGGCCCTGCCCAGGGACAGCCCCTACAGCTTGAGCGTTATTTTACTTGTGACACCTGGTGGTGAGGTTTATGAGCCTCAGGCGTGCAAACCAGCAAGACACTACCTCGCCCAGATTTCTGTATGGGTCTGTTCCTCAGTCACCTGCAGGAGCAGAGTTTTACTGGAAAATGGAAGTCTTTAGAGGTTCTTATCAAAAACGTCTGCTGACACGTGGGGTACAGATCTGTTATTTCGAAATATTGCGGCTTCAAGTAAACCTGGTTTCAAAAAATGGCCATACCAGACACCTTCTGGAATAATTACGCATCTTCTTTAGAAGTCATAATCTGCATGTTGAACTCTTTCCACTATTCTGTACACAGGGAATGGACATTCTGGTCTACTGGACGGCTTTATCAGTTGCTTTGGATTTAATACGTAAGCTTAGTTTGTCTCATCTACACAGCTGAATTCGTAATGTAAGCAATTCATTTTACACTATGGCAACATAGGGCGCTCTGGTCCGTTCAGTGGATGTATAACTATCTCAGTATCTCATATCAGATATATGTTTGGATGGCCATACCTGGAAACTGGTCTTGAAGTTATAGAGCAAGCCAATCAGCCAAACTTAAATAGTGTGGGAGTTCTGGATTTTCAAAAGCCAAACACGATACCATAAAGGGGCTGAGGATATTGCGACGTTAACTTCTGAAACACCTTGGAGACAAGCCTTAGACAGCAGCCTCTTGGGATAGGAGGAAAAAAATATATCCTCCTGCCTGCAACAGCAGACAAACATCCCTGGTTAACCAAAGTGCTTAGGGAAAAGAAAGCAACTCCAGACAAAATACCCTTTAAGAGGCTTTAAAGTCCGTTTTATGTATGCTTGCAATTGGGAGGAATAGTTGTGAACGTGAAGTGATTAGCAAACATCCATGTCCATTAAGCATAAAGGCAAAAAGCAGACCAAAACAACTGGCAAAACTTTGCTGCCTTTGTTGCTTTATATTATGTTATTTGAGCTAGATAATCATTTGCTAAAACTCAATCTTAGATATTTAAATTAGCATATGGTGGGGAAACAAGAGTGAAAAGCAAAATGGTTATGCCCAGCTTTATATGCAGAGAAGGCTTTGTGTGATCAGAGCAGAGAGGTTGCAAAATGTAAACACGGTAATTAAGGCACTCATTCTAATTGCAGGCAGTTAATTGTACTGTATACTGCCTAATTGAACCACTCTCTGAACTACAAGCCCTACATTATTGCAGCCTCCTGACAGATCACTGGAGTTTACTTGGGGAGAGGTGTTAACCTCCTCACCTGTTCATTAGTCTGACTTTTAGGGATCCCCTACTTCCACATCAGCTTTTTCATTATCGTTCAACTCTAATTCCTATCCTCTTCAGTACAAAAATTTCTGAAAGAACGGTGTCCATGGGGTTACCGGAACAGATGTGAAATGGGATTTGCCGAAGTATGCTTTATAGTGTTGGAATGAACGGCGCTGTATTTTCCTTTTTCCGAGCAGTTTTATACACTACATAGCACTAAAATGAAAAACACTTTACGAGAAAGTCCTCGAGCTAGTCAAGGTTATAACGCCCTTTCTCCCAAAATCAGTTTTGATACTTCCTGAAAGTGGAAACGACTCAAACGAGTAACGTTGCTTTCTAATAACAACGTTAACAAAGGCTTCCCTGCCCAGTAAGTGCCGGCATTCTATCACAAATCCAGCATAGCAGTCCCAGCATCGCACTACAAAGAGTAGCATGCCTATATAAAGTACATGCTGGTACAACGACCAAAAAGCGCTTGTGAAGAGTTCACAATCCTCTCCCTCCAGTCTTAAAGCAGATGGGGTCTGCTGCCCAAGCGACCGTCTTCCCAAAGACAAGGAGCGGAGGTGGGGGAGAAAGAAAAAAAAAAAATCCCCATTGTGAAAAATGCAGTTGTATTCATTATCCTTAAGCCTGAAGACATGGAAATGCCAACCCTGCTCCAGAGCAGCAACCAGCAGCCGCACCCTTGCTGCTGTCACCTCCGGAGGTCACAATTGCAGGCACAGCCTGTTCACGGCCCGAGCAGCCTCTGAGGTACCGTCGTGCTTCAAAGGGGATTCTCCAGCTGTGTCACGGAAAAAAACATAGCTGCAATAGATCCTGCTTGGGCACAAGACTCAACACGATGCCTTCCCCGAGCTTTTCCCCTTAAGCTGCTACCTGACGCGATTTCTGTGTTACTGAATTCCCCGAGTATTAAACCACCACACTTTGCTAAACCATTCCCACGACTCAGTCCTGGCAACTGTGGACCAGGTCTGTAGGTCAAAGGCTTTCTTATCAGTTCTGTGTTTTGCCTTTCAAGCTGCAGCTGCATTCCCCCTCCAACAAAGATGAATTAGCTGCCAAATTCAGGACAAGAGCAGCCCCACAACAGATTTGCTGGTCTTGGTTTCAAGGCAGACCGACAAATACCTGCTTCCTGCTCTGCGTAAATTCACACGCAGTGGAGAGGTGTCCTCCTTCTTCCATCTTCACTTAATCATTTAGGTTATTTATTGTGGGCGTCCATATGTATTAATGTTTCATAGCCTGTGAAACTCCAACCATTACGGTAGTACGCACAGAGGAAAACATCAGTATGGATTCACCATCAGGGAAAAGGTCCACAGATAAAGTTTTAAGCGGCTTTCCCAGCAAGACTCTGCCACCCCCAATCTGCCCTGTGGCACGTGCACTAAATACGTGGAGATACCACAGCACACTCCACTGTCCAAGCTGCAGCAGGATCCCCTCCGTGTTCATCAACGCTAAAAAGAAGCGAAGCAGCCGCAGGGACACTCAGGCTCTTGAAGGGGGTTTTATCAGCCTAACATGCGCTATTAAACATTTACTCCCTTATAAAAGCGTAATTACCACAACCCCTGTACACAGAGAAGTAATTTTAAAGGCGGCAGCACCAAGGAAGAGCTACAATATGCAGATTCCTGGTTTCATGTTTTTCCTTCACAGCAGTCAACCCCTGAACGCAAGTGCTTGGCTAACCTTTTACCAAAGGCTCGTGCAATATCCTCCAAGTCCAGAGCGCCGATAGTTCCGCCGGCTGCCTCTCACTGCAGATGATGCTTTAACAGGGGATTACATTCTCGAGAGGTCAGGATAAAAAGGTGAAGCACCGGCAGAGTGCTGTGGCTAGGACAGCGGAACAGTAGAGCAGGCCGTTCGCTGAAGCCTACCACCAGCACACCCAGCGTACCGCGGCCAAGTCTTCTAGGCCCGAATGTCACAAACCCTTCCTGAAACAACCACCACGGAAGGAAAGGGCACTCTTTCCAGTTTTATGACAGTTTTGGGTGTCCTAGGATCTCGGCGGGTAGGACTGGCGTGCTCAGTTCATATCACACACNCTGAAGCCTACCACCAGCATACCCAGCGTACCGCGGCCAAGTCTTCTAGGCCCGAATGTCACAAACCCTTCCTGAAACAACCACCACGGAAGGAAAGGGCACTCTTTCCAGTTTTATGACAGTTTTGGGTGTCCTAGGATCTCGGCGGGTAGGACTGGCGTGCTCAGTTCATATCACACACACGCAAACTGGATCCTAAACCTTTATGGGAAAGTTTCTGCTTAATTTTGGTGTTGAGTAGGTAGCGGCCGCCTACGAAAACTGGGCAGCGAGCAACTGGCAACCCTCTGCGGTTGTAGGCATATCTACTTGCCTTTTGTTTAGAAAAAATCCAGTTTCCCACAGAAAAGCACACTCGGAAAAGATTTTTTCCTTCCAAATGTGCTTAATTTTTTGCAGTTAAAATTCGATGCATTTCACATTACGTATATTGATTTGCTTACGTCCTCATTCTCTGCTGAATAAAAAGCCGGTTCTAACANAAAATCCGGTTTCCCACAGAAAAGCACACTCGGAGAAGATTTTTTCCTTCCAAATGTGCTTAATTTTTTGCAGTTAAAATTCGATGCATTTCACATTACGTATATTGATTTGCTTACGTCCTCATTCTCTGCTGAATAAAAAGCCGGTTCTAACAACTCTTCGGTTAACTTATATTCACTGTGTTTAACTGACCTTTAGTCCTGGTGGGGCAGATATTCACATCACAGGAGAACACAGACTCGTAAACTGAAGACTGTATTCACTTGGGGTACGCTTACACTGTTATCAATCATACTTTCAGGGCTCTGCCAAAATTCAGAAGCCTTCGAGCCAACAGCGTTACTGAGAATTAAAATTTGTTTTAAAAAAAATCAACACTGGAGATAATGAAAGTTCCTTCAGAGAGTAGCTGAGACATTTGTCTCCCTTTTGGAATCAGATAAAGCACTCTCCCTGCTCAATCTGAAGTGGGAACGTGGATAATTCATGAAATTACACGCTTGGTTCATCTTAATCACGGTTCAGCTCTGAATCTCCCGGAAGGATATTTACCTGTAGAACCAGATTAGCTCTTGCTGTGTTATCTGAGGGCAGCATATGCGTTGAATTAGATTTCCAAATATTATCTCCCCACTCGTTCTCTTTGTTATATTTTCCAATTGAGAATTTCTCATGAAGCAGAGGATTTTTGACAGGTTGCAAACTAAAATTAAATGCAACGTTAGGGCTTGTTCTGTCCTCATTCAACACAAATACCTTCTCCTATCATCATGACAGATAATAAGATTCTATTTACCACACTCTCTTAATCACAAATGAATTTTCTTACTGAAACTGCATTGTAGAATGAGGAAATAATCTGTAATGAAAAATAAAGCAACCACCACTAATTTATGTCCGTGGTGTACATATTAAAATTATGCACAATCAAGCCAATTAAAACGTCAAATACTCCTGCTATAGAAATGTAATCTGGAGACCGTTACGCAGAAAGATTGCATTCTTTTTGGTCTTTAACACGTTGTGTCTTGCCATTTCACTGCTGTGAGGTGCTACAATGCGCAAAGAATCAGCTCCGGAGTGGCACCCGGCACATCCCAAAGCCAAAGCCCTGATTATCTTTTTTAACAACTTCCGCACTGGCAAAACTCTGTCAGCTTCTTCTGCCTTGGCCTTAAGGCAGCAAAGAGGCAGGGAAATTTTGGCGACAAATGCACCAGGCGAGTGTGTGCAGACCTCATCAGAGAGCAGAGCGCTGTGCGCTGGTTCAGCATTCATTCTGCAGATGTGCAAGACGAAGCGCAATTTTCGAGACGGCGGCACGTACCACAAGGTGTCACTCATATACCGCTGCCTATCCCAGGAAGCCGCTGCAGAAGGAGGTCTCTCTTGGGAGCATGTCAAAGTTTTGACAAAGAGCAGTTTTTCAAGGAAGGGCGGTCCGGAACATGACGCACGGGATCTCTGTTTTACTCGATGGCGATGATAGATACCCCAATGGTTTCTGAACTAACTCTGGCACAGAAACTTTTACTGTTAGCAGAAGCCTGCAAAACTTTGCCAAATCCCAGCAAAACGATACTGGAAGTTTTCAGTGTAGCTGACCGGTGTTACCATTGGATGAAAAGAAGAAAACCGACCTTGTAGAAATACGGAAACCTGAGCTTTCAGAAAAAGCTTCTACAAAAGTTTTGCGCATCCAACAACCGTGATGATGCAAATAAACGCAAATAAGCGTACCAGGGAAGTGCTATACCGCATCGCTTCCTTTCAAGTAGCCTGTGCTGAGAAAATTTGATTTGCTCCTCCAAAGCATGCTGGCAGGATATGCTAAAGACTGTATAGTTTGCCCTAAGGGATGAAAACTACTGAAGGTGCCTAGCTGTTCTTTGAGCGGAAAAACCTCTGGCAGCTGATCCATGGCAATCACGAGGCAGCCCTACCTCCCCAGCAGTTTACCAAGGAGATATTTTAAATTGAGACAGTTTGAGCAACCGCGCAGGCAAGAGGCTCAGGGAAATGGAGAAAATCCCTTACAACTTCGGCACAAATAGACTTTAAGGCTCCCTGTTTAAGGCCCCTGCCTGTCTTTGCCCAGAGCCTCTACCAGCTGGGCGCAGGGGCAGCGTTCCTTTATCGCCTTTGTTGCCTCTATACAACTGCTTCCTATCACATCCTCCTCTCTGCCTTAGTGCTCTTACAGCACTCTTTAGAAACACTAGACACCAACTCCATCGGGTAGCAGAGTGCATTAAACGCTGATTAGAGACCGCCTTTCTCCTTCCCCTGGAGACAAAGAATGCTCACGTAAGTGGCACTCGCTCTGTTCAGCTGCCTGGGGTATTTGAGCAAGCACTGTCCAGGGGATGTTTAGAGCACGAAGCCTTTGACAAGGCTCTATTTGAGCACGTAGCACAATGCCAGCTTTGTCCGACTGAACAGGCTTGCCTTTCTTCCCGCATATAAATATGACCGCAGGACTCCGCACCTCCCAGGCAAAGCAGAGGCCTCGAACACAGGGCTTGAGCGGAGAACCAGAAAGAAGCCCTGTTACATGCTGGCAGAACAACGGGGAAGGGGTGGAGCAAGAACCGTGTGAACATCAAACAAAGCGCAACCTCTCCTCTACAATGTGCCCCACCGATGCACGATGCACGAGCTCTGGGAGGAAATCCTGCCCAGCTAGTGAAATAACACTCCTGAGCCCTCCTAACTCCCACCGAACTCTAAAGGGGAGCAGGACTGAGCCCCGAGGTCTGAGTGCTCAGCAGAGTGCTCTAGCGCATAATCCATCTGCGGCTGAACACACACACTGGAAATCAAACTGGATGAGGTCTAAGCTAGAGGCCCTGCATGGACAAAAAGTCTCCCGGTGTGTAAAAACAGGAATCAGCTCTCTTCCACGGCCTGATGAAGGGCACCAGGCGCCTAAGGAAAAAAACATGCTGCATGATGTCCTCGGTACCTGACACCCTACTTGCATGGGCCATCACCTGCCTTCCACAGAAACGCAGGTTTGGATTACAACACATCTTAGAGACAGAATTCGCTGCTGGTATCAGCCTACAGCTTCTCCTTTAAAACAAAGGGACACCAAAGATCTACACACAAATGCTCACAAATATCTAAAGGGTGGATGTCAAGAGGANCTTCCACAGAAACGCAGGTTTGGATTACAACACATCTTAGAGACAGAATTCGCTGCTGGTATCAGCCTACAGCTTCTCCTTTAAAACAAAGGGACACCAAAGATCTACACACAAATGCTCACAAATATCTAAAGGGTGG